>CM042559.1:6190000-6232500 GCA_023630585.1 Cranoglanis bouderius
CATTTGTGCATGTGTGTGTGAGAGATAGGAAGCATTCATATTTAGAGAATTATTTTCACTCATTCGCACCAACTGTAGTTAAGAAAAATACAGCTTTTGTATGGTCATGGGGTTTGTGCGTATTGCTGCATGTGTAGATTGCCAATGAGCCATATTTATGTGTCTGTGAGTGTCTGATGGGGTTTTGGGGTCACTAATAATATCATCATAAAAAGAAAAACACATATACACTGTTGCAGTATTATGCTAACAGTGAGAATACTGAGATTAATCTGCATCTTCATTACATACTTTACTATGACTGACACTGTTAAATGCAAAATAAATATGACCACGAATCTGCTCACCATCACCCAATAAAGCACTAATTCTGATACGTCACATTTCATCTACTCTGGAATAAAGGACCAGGCGTAATACAGGACAAGCAGATGCTAATATCAGATTAATCTATTTTTATTTAGAGAAAATACAGACCTGTAAATCATGTGTGGGGGAAAAAAAGAGCATTCTACAAAGAAACACTATATCATCTTGTTTCCATGGCTACCAGCCATACTGCCTTGGGATCATGATGCCGTGAAATAGACTGAATTGACAGAGATGTGCAAATGTGCGTGCGCGTGCGTGCGCGTGTGTCTGTGTGTGTGTGTGTGTGTGTATACAATTAAATTATGCTCCTGTCCTCTATATTACATTACAAATGCAATACTGTATGTATATGCAAGTTTGCACTTACATATATATTTCCAGAGATCACTGTGCAGTTTTTAATTTGCTCCATATGTCTGGATGCTACAGTTTGTTTAGGTTTTTTGCTTACACTCACGTAAAACTGCTACTATCCGTTATTCATAAATGGAAAATTGCATTTCTTATGAGCAAGATCTAACTGTTAGTGTCAGGTCTCCATTTGTATCTTTGTATTTGTATAACAGTGCTATATGAGTCCTGCACAACTCTATAAGGCTCAATGAGACAAAATATGTCTTTGTGTGATAATTTCTTTTTCGTATTCGTATTCGTATTACACTTCAGGCATTTTCTGGAGGGTGATACAAACTTCTGAAGGTAAGAGTTTGTTCAGACTGCAGCAAGAATGAAGATTCACTATAGCGAGTCACTGATCAGGTAGGGAGAGGTATCCGAATGTCCTCTTGAGGGCTCTCCTGTCCTAACCTCCACCACGGTTCATGAATATCTCAGCGCTCGAGTGCATTAACACATGGCTGTCCTAGTATGCTGAGTTGCATTTGCGTGCGTGTTGGTCTGGCCGTTTCGGAGTTAAAACAGAACGGGACGGTCCCTGTGAGGGGACGAATCACAGCAGCAGAGGGAGACAGAGAAGGTCTTGAATTCCCCTTGGAATATAATGTGTGCTTCACACCAGAGTGTGTGAAGACGAAGTGTGTGTCTGATTAAAGGTGTGTGTGTGTGTGTGTGTGTGTGTGTGTGTGTATGTGTGTGTGTGTGTGTGTGTGTGTGTGTGTGTGTGTGTGTGTGTGCGTAATCCCAAAGTGGCCTCGGGGGCTGGGGGAGGGAATAAGATTCAGCAGCAGACACTTGGCGCGTGCCTTGCGTGCACACACACACACACACACACACACACACACACACACACACACACACACACACACACACACACACACACACACACACACACACACACACACACACACACACACACACAATAAATCTGGTGAGCAGCAGTCATTGTAAGGTTTGTGGAGGAGGGGAAAGGGGCAGGTGGAAGGAGCATGGCTCCCCCTCCCCCCAACCCTTCTCACCCAAACCAGCATCTCCATCACCATGCTAACCTCATGGTGAGCGAAACGCACCATCAGCCACTTCCTCTCCCTCTCTCTACACCTCTGTGTGGGGCAGAAGGGTTGAAACTAAATGTTAGGGCTGAAAAGGTTATTGTGAGTGGGCTTGGGCATTGGGGCGCTGCTCAATACGTATGCAGATAAGCATACGCCTAGCGCCTCATGTACACATGCCGTGTGCGCTTGTGTTTAGGGTGGGGGCCGCAGACTGTTGTGACTACCTCCACCAGCCGGCCTAGGGGGAGGGACTAAAGGTCATATAGGTCACGTACCCCCTGAGACAGACGCTGCACCTTACTCATTTACAGACACACATATGCTTGCATGCACGCTGCAGTTAGTGACCTTCAACTTTAAGCAACCTTGACCCTAACAGACGGGAAGCAACCGAGGAGCAGATACACCCCGAGAGCAGCATGCGCACAAACAAGCACACACTGCACTACAATCAGAATAGTGTGCCCCAATTAAAATAAAGGTTAATGAGTAAACCTTATATTCTACATTTACAAAAGGGAGTAATTTATCAGCATGTAATATATCTAAAGATTGAGTAAATCAGCATTTATGCATGTTGCAGGCAGCGGAGAATAAAAATATTTATTCTACATTAAGAAATTTTCTGTGATTTTCAAGGAGACCATAATTTCATTTCTACAATGATGACTAGGTCATCCCTCTAGTAATTTTGAATCATGATAAATGTGATGCATGATGGTGTGATGTAGTACTATGTTAATAGTATACAGCACACAATATGAACATAACATGATAAATAAATAAGGATTTGCAAGCATACTTGAAACAGAATAGGGTTTTTTGAGCATGGAAAATTTGAACTAAAAAATGTATCGAAATATTGTTCCTTCTTCTGTATGAAATATCAGAAAATTAAGTTTGCAACCAAGTAAGGAATAAAGTATGACTGGGCATACTGATTTAGTAAAATAATCAACAACAGTTGATTATTTTCCAATGACAATAGTCATTTGCAATAAGATTGCAATTGTTATTTAATTTTGATTTATTAATTAACAACTCAACATTATTTATATTGTATACAGTTAATAGTCACATTTAATGTTGTGGACAAAAAAAAAACAAAAAAAAAACAGAAAGCACAAACATATAGCTCTGACTTCCTTAAATGTAAAATAAAAAATGTTTGATTTGCTAAAGTTTGTTAGTCTCCTTACAGAAAGCTTCACCATATCAATGATTACACATTGTTCTTTGTTAAATAACAGGTTTGTTCAATCCTATTTTTATTATTACTATTAGCCTTAGATTATTGTGGCACATCTGCCGTACAAAAGCTTCTGTACATTTTTACTATAGAAACAATAATGTATTAGAACAAGTGCATTAATATAAAACCTGAAATTTGAATTGCAGCTGGAACTGTCACCAGAGGTGCTGTTATAGAAATTAATGAAACACACACACACACACACACATATATATATATATATATATATATATATACATACACACAGTATACACTGTGCAAAAGTTTTGGGCACATGCAAAGAAATGCTGTAGAGCATTTCACATTTTGTATTATGCATATGTTTTACATGTAAAATACTTTTTTTTTTAAATACCATAAAGAGCAGTAAACAGTAGTAAATGAAACAAAGTCAATATTTGGTGTGACATAAAAAAAAAAAAAGAAGAAAAATAAAAATTGTAGTCTCCGGTCCAATTGGTGCAGTTTTATAAGGAAATGAGGTGGTAAGTTTTATTGAGCATCTTGCAGAACCAGACACAGTTCTTCTGGAGACTTTGACTTTCGCACTCGCTTCTTATTTTTGAAGCAAAACCCAGCAGCCTTCATTGTGTTTTTTGTCTGAAAAGTGTCTCTTAAATAATATGCTGCTATCTTTAATGACATACAAACATTTTTCTGTAACATTTAATTTTATGCTAGAAAACTAATGTTTGCAAATCTAAAATGTTTTTTCGACAGTATAGTAGGAGTAGTATATATATATATATATATATATATATATATATATATATATATATATATATATATATATATATATATATATATATATAAAGTAGTATAGTACATAAGTAGTTACCATAATCACCATAGTAGTATTATTACTATGCCATGCCAGTCTTACAGTTTACTAACCCTAGTGAACCATAAAGTAATGTAAAATCACAGTGATATTCGTACCAGTATTTCATCTCTATTTTAACTCATGCATGTGCATTAACACATCTTTGCCCAACTGACGCACGGCATGCATTTAATAGTGAGCTACAGAGTGCTGTGTTAGATAAGGGAGATTAACACAGTGTGTTGTGCCTGGGATTACAAACAGTGTTATTAGAGTTTCAATAAACATGGTAAACATGGTGAGTACAGAGCAAAACGTGTATGACAGATGGCCACAGATTTTGGCGCAGTGACTGAGTGTGCATGTTTGTGCGTGTGTGTGCGTGTGTGTGTGTGTGTGTGTGTGTGTGTATGTATGTGTGTTAGTGATGCAGTGTGTGATTGCGTCATTGCCTCTCTCTCCCTTAGCACCCTGTCCACTGAAGGTCTTCATGTCTCAAAGTCTGATATAGTCTTCTCAGTATCATTTCCTCTCGTCCTCCATCTTTGTTTTTTCTCTAATAGGTCTCGCTCTATCTCCTTTTCCCCAGCTTCTCCAACTATTACGTTCTACACTCACTTTCTTGTGCCACTTTCTCTTTATCCTCCTCTCCTTATTTCCTTTTCAGCCTCTGCCTTTCTTTCCTTCTATCTCTCCTCCATCTTTATTACCTCTGACTGTCTGACCTCTCTCAGTTCATCTCTATGAGTCGCTCTGTTTCCATTCTATCTCTATTAATTTAATTTTCCTCGCCTTCGGCATCCTGCTTGTGTACTTTTGATTCGGTGTCCTCTTCCTTCACAGAGTTTTGTCTATTACTTTTGAAGCGTTATGCTGAATGGTTGGAAGAAGCTGCAATGGCTGTGAGACAACACTGAGTCAACAAACTGAATCAACAGGAACTTGAAACAGTCATGTGGTGTTACTGCTCTGAGTCATCAGTGTTGCTCACAGTTGCTAGTCATTATATTTGACTTTCTTTATAATCATGCCACAGTTTGGTACAGCAGCATTACGTGAAATATAAAAAGGATCAGGTTTGCTTTGCATGTTAGCTACTAAAAAAATGGTAACATCTCTGAGCAAATTGTGTTACCGAGCTAAACTAAAACTGAGCTAAAATCTGCCCAGTGCCCATATGAGCTATGTCTCTCACTCTGTCTCGATCATTACTCATATTTATTATGAATTTTGAAAGTTTGCTAGGATAAAACTTTGAAGATCAGTCTTGGATGGATTAGCCTGAAACAGAGAGACCAAGTAGTGACAGAAAGAAAAAGAGAGAAGAGCCGATCTTTTAACTCTCATAACAACCTGTCAGAAAATATTTGGAAATCAGGCTTTCTGGTGAGAGATCTTCCATATCATGAAAAGAAAACCAGAGAATCTAATCCTCTAAGGAAGGCCCAGAGTACTACAGAATTCTCTTTGGAAAGGCACAGACACAATCACAAACGAAACTATAGCCTTAGAAAACACCATTTAAATGACACATAGCAGAGCCGTTTGATAAATTGTTTGGGCATTTCTTCTCCCAACTACAGGGAGAACCACATCCTGTCACTTCCACCATGACAATTCTTCAATTATGTGATGCGCTGTGCATAAAAAATGCCCCAATATGCCGTTGATTCAGTGTCTTTCTTTCCACTGCATAGTTGAGAGATTTCCAAAAGCTATTCTCAATTCACTTCATCTATCTTGCTTCATTGGTTAATTTTTAACTTTAAACGCTTGAGCGTCTCATCAAAATTGGATATAAATTTTTGGATTTCCAATTATGGATAAAAATGGGAGGCCTTGCAGACTTTACATGAATAGTAATAAATCATTCACTGTAAAACAAAGTCATGCCTAACAAAATATGATATTTACACAGAATATATAATACAACTTTTACTGCAAAACACATAATCACAATAATAAGTTACAGGCTTGAACAAACTACTTTTCAAACTTCTCTCCTCACAGCAGTGTGTGTGTGTGTGTGTGTGTGTGTGTGTGTGTGTGTGTGTGTGTGTGTGTGTGTGTGTGTGTGTGTGTGTGTGTGTGTGTGTGCGTGTGTGTTATCTTGAGCCTTTTGGAATTCTCTTTTAGAGTCTACAGAGAGGAGGTGTCAGACAGGCCTGTCACCTGGTTCACTGCCTCTACCTGTCTTTCACACACATATACATATGCACACACACACACACACACACACACACACACACACACACACACACACACATGCACACATTATATGTAACACAACACTATAAAGTGATTGTTGTTAAAATAATAGTAACTGGTACTGGTAACAGTTAAGGCAGCATGATGTCACAGCAGGGTGGGTTGCTGCTTCATAGCTCCAGGTTATTTCCTGATCTCAGCTTACTGTCTGTGTGGAGTTTCTGTGCATGCTCTCCCTGTGTTTGCATGTGGTTTCCTCCAGGTTCTCCAGATTCCTCCCAAAACATGCAGGTAGTTGGATTTGGCTACATTAAATTGGCTATGGAGTGTCCAACATAATAGTGACCAGGGAGAAGCAATAACTAAAGATGACGGAACGAATGAATGGTAAGAGTTAGCAGCTGTATTTCATGCTACATCAAAATTAGTGTATAATTAAATAGCCATTTTTATCATAGTGTAAAAAGAATTACAGTACACTCTAAAGCACCATTAAACAAATTACAGTACTTTATCAATGTCATAAAGAATAGCAATCTTATTTTCCAAAACTATTGGCAGCTGTAATACAAAGTAAACTATGTTATGGAGCTATGTGTGAGAAAGAGGAAATGCACACTTAGACATTACCTGTAAATATATATATACAGCTGTATTTACTCAGTGCAACTTGTAACTGTCATGGTCTGGGCCGAGCTCCTTGTATTTTCCCCATTGTCCCCTTTCCCATACTTCCAGTGTTTTCTCTCTGTGTGTGTGTGTGTGTGTGGGTTCCTGGGCGTGGCGCTCCATGATTGAATCAGCAGTCTCACCTGTTCCTCATCTACTCACCTCATCAGCAGAGTATATAAACCCCGGTCTTTCATCCACTCGTCGCCAGATTGTTCTCAGTGCGGTCCACGGCTCAAGTCTCCCATTGCCTGCTCCCGTCTCACTTCCTGCTACGCCCAGTCCCTCCTCGCTTTTCCCAGTGGCTCTCCAGCTCTGCACGCCGCCCACCAGAGTTCAAGCCCCGGCCTCGGTCCCGCTCCGTCCCGCTCTCCCCTCTCCGTCCCGCTCTCCCCTCACCGTGGCGTACCTCTTGCATGCTCGCTCCTCACGCTCCGGACAAGAGTTCGAATCCCCACACTTCACATGCCTTCACTATTCGTAAATAAAACCCATGACCCTGAACTCCTGTGTTAGTGTTCTGTGCTTGGGTCCTCCTTGTCTCTGTGTCTGAACAGAACAATCTGGCCACCATGGACCCAGCAGAACCAGCCCCTCTGCAGGCAGTCCTGTACTGGCAAGGTTCACTCCTGGGCCAACACGAGCAACAGCTCTGCGCTATGTCCCAGGAGATTAGTGCTCTCACGGAGCGGTATAACCAGTTGACCCAGGCGTCACTCACTCCCCCATCTAGGCAAGCTGTCCCAGCACCCATCTCACCTTCAAGTCTCCCACTGCGTGAGGCCCATGTCCCTGACCCCGAACCCTATGCTGGCAATCTAGGAAGGTGCAGGTCCTTCCTCCTCCAGTGCTCCCTCGTATTTGCACAACGTTTCCTCACCTACACCACCTATGAGTCCAAGGTGGCCTACATCATGGGTCTCCTTAGGGGAGATGCCTTAGCCTGGGCCACTGCTATTTGGGATAAACAGCCGGCGTTGAGGACCTCAGTCGCTGCCTTCACCGACAAGCTGTGGAAGGTGTTTGATCACCCCATCCAGGGGAAGGAGGCCACCAAACACCTGCTCTCCCTCCACCAGGGACCCCGTAGTGTGGCCAAGTATTTGGTGGAGTTCCGGGTTCTGGCCGCTGTGTCTGGATGGAACCAGGAGGCCCTCCAAGGGGTGTTCCTTAATGGCCTTAGCGAGCCGTTAAAGGACGAACTCGCCACAAGGGATGAACCCAACTCCCTCGATGCACTGATTTCTCTCACCATCCGCCTAGACAATCGCATGCGAGAGAGGCGTCGAGAGAGGACTGGCCGAACCCAAGCTCCCTGCTCGCCTGCCCACTCAGTCTGGGAACCTCCATCCAGCTCTCCAGCCTCATCCCATGTGTTTCCCCCTGGCAAAGAACCCATGCAGGTGGGGCGGGCCCGACTTGCTATAGCTGAACGCGGCCATCGGTTCCATGAGAGGGTGTGCCTCTACTGTGGAGCTAAGGGTCACTTCATTGCTGCCTGTCCTGTTCGCCCAAAAGGAGGGGCTCGCCAGTAAGTAGGGAGCTACTGGCGAGCCAAACCCTCCAAGTCTCCCAGTCCGTCTCCCGGTCCAGACTCCAAATCCCGGCCACCCTACATCACAAGCAAGCACCTGTCTCCTTGTTGGCCCTGATTGACTCCAGTGCAGAAGACAGCTTCCTTGATAAGGAGCTAAGTTACCCATCGTATCATCCCTCTGATCTTGGTTATCTCTGGCAACAATCGTGAGAGGATCAGACTCAACATCATCTCCTCTCCAGATACACCACTGGTCTTGGGACAATCCTGGCTGAGGCGTCACAACCCCAGATCAATGGCCGGGAGGATCGTCACCTGGAGCCCCTTATGCCACTCCTCACGCCTGGAATTGGCGCTCCCTCCCGCAACGGCCTTTACCCCTCCTTTGGCCTCTGAACCACCTGACCTCTCATCTGTGCCCCCCGAGTATTACGACCTTGGAGAGGTCTTTAGCAAGGACCGGGCTCTCTCACTACCACCTCACCAGCCCTACGATAGTGCTATCGACCTTCTCCCTGGAGTCCCCCTTCCATCCATCCGGTTATATAACCTGTCCCGTCCTGAGAGGGAGGCCATGGAGAAGTACATCAATGACTCCCTCACCGCCAGAATCATCTGCCCATCCTCCTCACCTCTGGGTGCTGGGTTCTTCTTTGTGGCCAAGAAGGATAAGTCCCTCTGTCCCTGCATAGCCTACAGGGGACTAAATAACATCACAGTAAAAAATAAGTACCCCTTGCCTCTTCTCAGCTTCGCCTTTGAGCTCTTGCATGGGGCGACCATATTCACCAAACAGGACCTACGGAATGCATACCATCTGGTCAGGATCAGAGAGGGGGATGAGTGGAAGACAGCATTCAACACTCCGTTGGGCCACTTCGAATACCTGGTCGAATACCCGTGCACCTTCTTCTCATGTTGCCTCTTGCCCGCAGAACACAACTACGATGTGGGGAATCGTGAGTTGCTGGCTGTCAAACTGGCCCTGGAGGAGTGGAGACACTGGCTCGAGGGGGCTGAGCAGCCCTTCATCGTCTGGACCGACCATAAGAACCTGGTGTACATCCAGACCACCAAGCGACTTAACTCCCGCCAAGCTCGTTGGGCCCTATTCTTTGGATGGTTCAATTTTGCGATCACCTACTGTCCAGCCTTGAAGAATGGCAAGCCCAATGCCCTCTCCTGCCAGTTCTCCAGAGAAGAGGACACTTCTGGTCCCGACACCATTCTCCCTTCCACCTGTGTGGTCGGGGCTGTTATGTGGGAGATCAAGTCTGCCATCCAGAGAGCTCAGCGCACCCAACCTGACCCCGGCAATGGACCCCCAGGCCGGTTATTCGTCCCGGATACCGTGCATTCCCAGGTCCTCCAGTGGGTCCACTGTTCCCGGTTTGCCTGTCACCCTGGCTCCCGTCACACCCTGGGCCTATTGAAATGACACTTCTGGTGGCCGACCATGGATGCTGATAGCCGGGCATTCATTGCAGCCTGTACAGTCTGTGCCCATAGCAAGCCCCTACACCGGCCTCCGGCCAGGTTACTCCAACCTCTCTCTGTTCCCAGTCGCCCTTGGTCCCACATAGCTCTAGATTTTGTCACCGGTCTGCCCCCATCCCAAGGCCAAAGCGTGATCCTGACCATTATAGACTGGTTCTCCAAAGCAGTCCATTTTGTGGCCCTGCCTAAACTCCCTACAGCCTGCGAAACCGCCAACCTCCTGGTTAACCATGTTTTCCGACTGCACAGCATCTCCAAGGATATTTTCTCAGACCACGGACCCCAGTTCATCTCACAAGTCTGGAGAGCCTTTTGTAAAACCCTGGGAGCCACGGCTAGCTTACCTCCAGGTTCCACCCCCAAACCAATGGCCAGGCTGAGTGGGCTAACCAGGAACTGGAAGCTACCCTGCGATGCGTAACCGCTAACAACCTCACCACCTGGAGCTCCCAGCTGCCGTGGGTAGAATACACCCACAACTCCCTCACCAGCACTGCCACCGGCCTATCCCCCTTCGAGTGCTCCCTGGGCTACCAGCCCCCGCTATTTCTGGCTCAGGAGGATGACATTGCTGTCCCCTCCGTAAAAACCCATCTCCGCTGCTGCCGCAAGGTATGGAGAGAAGCCCGCTCCACCCTACTCTGCTCCTCCGAGTGCAACCATCGCCTGGCTGACCGCCACCAGGTCCCAGCCCTCAAGTTCCAACCAGGCCAAAATGTGTGGCTGGCAGCCAAGGACATCCCACTCAAGACGGAGGCCAAGAAACTCTCCCCCCGCTACATCGGACCATTCACCATTGAGAGCATCATCAACCCCGCCGCAGTAAAATTGAAACTCCCCAAATCCCTGCACATACATCCCACTTTCCATGTCTCCCAGCTCAAACCGGTACACATCAGCCCTCTAGTTTGAATCCCGACCTCGACCACGCCACTCTTCACCTTTCCCCACACTTCACCTGCTTTCACTATTCGTAAATAAAACCAGTGACCCTGAACTCCTGTGTTAGTGTTCTGTGCTTGGGTCCTCCTTGTCTCTGTGTCTTAACAGTAACATCCAAGTGAAAGATATAACTACAACATGTCAGAAAATAAAAAAAATAATAAAAATAAAAAAACAGAATCACTGAGTTGGAAAAAGGATCACCCCCCTCCTAAAAATGGCCTGTAAACTCAATCAGGTGTAGCTCATCACCTTCTCAATGGGACACAAAGCCATTTGACTTTCAACTGTGATCAGCTGTGGTCATTTTGATTAGCTCAGCATGAAAAGCTTTCCTGGAGCATTTTGCAGTGCAACTGAAGCAAACAATCAACTATGGGTGGCAAGGCACTGTCAAAAGATCTCAAGAGATGGATACAAAAAAATTCAAAGGCTTTATCAATGCCTAGAAGCACAGTGAAGTCTATTATTAAGAAGTATTTGGTACAACACAGAGCCCCCCTGGATCAGGACGTCACTCCAAACTGGATGAAATAGCCAGGAGGAAACTGGTCAGAAAGGCTACCAAGAGGCCTACAGCAACTCTGAAGCAGTTGCAGGAATTTATGACAAAGAGTCGTCATTGTGTGCATGTGACAACAATATCACAAATTCTCCACAAATGTGGCTTGTATGGGAGGGTTGCAAGAAAAAAGCCACCCACGACTGAGCTTTGCCAAAGCACACCTTGAAGATTCTGAGGCCACATGGAAAAAAGGTGTTATGGTCAGATGAATTATGTGGCCTCAACACCAAACGATATGTCTGGTGGAAACCAATGCAGCTCACCATTCAAATAACACCATTCCTACAGTAAAGCATGGAGGTGGTAATATCCTGTTATGGGGGTGTTTCTCTGCAGCAGGGACTGGAGTACTTGTCAGGATAGAAGGAAAATGGATGGGGCAAAATACCGTCAAATTCTTGAGGAAAATCTGCTGCCCTCTGCCAGAAAGTTCTCAATGGGAAGAAGGTTTACCTTCCAACATGACAATGACCCAAAGCACATAGCAAAACTGACCACACAGTGGTTGAAGGAGAAAAAAGTGAATGTCCTTGCATGGCCTAGTCAGAGCCCAGACCTTAATAACCATTGAAATCTGTGGAATGACTTGAAGACTGCAGTCCACAAACGGTCACCATCAAATTTAACTGAACTTGAGCAGTTCTGCAAAGAAAAGTGGGCAAATATTGCAAAGTCTAGATGTGCAAAGTTAGTAGATACTTATCCCAACAGATTAAAGTCCGTGATTAAAAAATAAGGCAAATTAAAGCAAGGGGATGATCCTTTTTCCAACTCAGTGATTCTGTTTTTTTTTTGTTTGTTTTTTAAAATTTTTTTTTAATGTTGTTGGTGTTATATCTTTCACTTGGATATTATAAGTTGCACTGAGTAAATACAGCTGGATAAAACAAAAACTGTCTGTCTTCATTTCAGGCTGAAAAGCAATATTTGATTATTTTAAAAGGGGGGGGGTGATTCTTTTCTATACCCACTGTATACATAAGTTTAGTTTATTTCTTTTTCATGTCATGTGAAAAAATAAGTACACCCTGTGGATTTTTTTTTTTTTGGACAAGCAAACATTTGATCCTCTTTGAAACAGTGCCTATTAAAAATGTTGACACACTCTATCAAATGACACATAAAATTGACATTTTGTAGTAATTTTTTACTATTTAAATTAACACAGATGAGTCACATGAAAAAAGTAAGTACATTCATCACACCTAAAATTAGAATCAGGTGTTCAGGATTAAGTGCCAGTGATTAGAACCTGCTTAGGGAGTGCAGGTGGAACCTGTCTTATTTATACCCCTCTCATATCTAGTGTCTGGTGTTCCCTTTGCTATTTAGGTGTGTGGTGTCATTATGCCAAGATCTAAAGAGTTATGTAAAGCCTTCAGAAAAAAGGTTTTGGATGCCTGGCAAGGGATTTAAAAAGATCTCCAAATTATTTGAAATACATCATTCCACTGTAAGGAAAATAACCTACAAATGGTGCAGATTTCAAATGACAGGACTGAAATCTGCACTAGGACTGGCCATCCCAGCAAATTCAGCCCAAGAGCACACTGTCTGATGCAAAAAGAGGTCTCCAAGAACCCCAAAATTTCATCACAAGATCTGCTAGTAAGTCTTGCAACTGATGGTGTCAAAGTGCATACTTCTTCTTCTACAATCAGAAAGAGATTGCACAAATTTGACCTGCATGGGAGGGGTGCCAGGAAAAAGCCTTTGCAAGATGACACTTTGCCAGTGAGCATATAGGCAAAGACCAGGCCTTTTGGAATAATGTGCTCTGGACAGACGAATCAAAGATAGAGTTGTTTGGCCACAGTAATAGCAGACATGTTTGATGCAGAACAAAGAGAGCTTTTCAGGAGAAGCACCTCATACCAACTGTGAAGCAAGGTGGTGGAAACGTTATGGTTTGGGGTTGCTTCACTGCCTCAGGGACTGGAGAGTTTGCATTCATTGATTCAACTACGAACTCTGCATCATATCAAAGAGTGCTTGAAGATAATGTGAGGCCATCTGTCCGAAAGTTGAAGCTGAACCGAAAGTGGACCTTTCAACAGGATAATGATCCTAAGCACACTAGCAAATCCACCAAGGAATGGCTCAAAAAGAAGAAATAGAGGGTTATGTGAGGGAGTGTTTGCAGCTAATGGGACACTTTGCACTGAATATGGCTTTAAAAGTCACACATGTGAACATGGAATTGGTTTAAAACAAACATCTACATGCTTAACATGTTGCATGTTAACGGAACATTTTACTAGTTACAATTACGCAACAAAAAAGTGCTCAGGATATCGGTGTCATAACAGCCATTGTCTGAAGGAGGCATACAGGGTACAGGGTTAACACCACTGGAGATACTCTGCAAGAAATCTGAAAATAATGATATCTGAATTACAAGATGTTTAATTTTTGTATATTTTTGGGGCATGTTAGTTGGTTAGTCCCGTTATTAGTTTATTTTAAAAAAATAAATAAATAAATGAATAAATAAATAAATAAATAAAACTAATAAACTGACTACCTGTAAACTAGCACATCATAGTTGCAATATTTATTATGCATGTGAACTGACTGAGGTTTACAGGAAACACAGGGCATTATCAACAACAGATACAAAACACCCAAACTCAGCAAAGTGAAAACCAACACTTAAATTAGTGATCCATTTAACTCTAACTGGTCGCATATGGCAGCTGTGAGTAAAGATATGCGCTTAATGTTGTCAAAAGTGCATGTACAGGATATCTTAAAACTAATTGAGAAAATACAAAAATAACTGCTAAAATGTGGATTCAGGAAGAAGCTTGCCAGCTAGCTAGCTGTACCTGAAGACAAAAACCATAATTAAAGGTGAAAGTTTAAAGATAGGACATTGCAGGTGTGTTATTTTAACACTGAATATTACTGTCTTCAGTTTTACAGTAAGTTATATGTTTTGCAGCAACAAGTCATTTACAGTGTATGTCACACACACACACACACACACACACACACACACACACACACACACACACACACACACACACACACATTTATCTTATTATCTTTGTGAGGATAATAAGAATAAGAAAAAAAAACCACACACACACACATAGCTTTCTCCCATTCTGTACTTTAACACAATCCTGTCAGACACAGGCCTAAACCAAAATATTTATTCCTCTTTCTGAATGTGCTAAGAATAAATGATGCTTTGACGAAAAAATCACACCCAGGAGGTCATATGAAATAATGCGCGTGCCCTAAAAATTAGCTTCTCAGCACGTGACCCATTTCGAGGTCATGATGGGAAATCTCCATGCCAATGTTTTTGGCAAATAAGGAACGTTCCGGGTCGGTTCAGTCAGATGTGTAGGGAGATGAAGGCAGGAGGGAGGGGTGCTACATGGCCCTGGGTTCTCTCTAACCACATTACAATGAAAAGAACACGATGTAGAGAGGCACATCGTCGTTAACCTCTGCCTCAGGATAAATCAGAGCGCTCGCACATGCATTAGCCTGAATCTCCACGCGCTCCCCTGCACAGAGCCTCACGCCCACCTTGCTGCAAGATAAACGACGAAGAGGGAGGTGAATGGCTACACTCAACACCTTTAAATGCCCCCATCCACCTCCTATCATTCATTTATTCTTCTTTTACCTCAAGTTCTGTTAATTGGGGCTCCTTCACCTCTGTCTCTCGCTACTCGTGCATCTTGCCGTGTATATCATCTGTGGTGTCTTTTAACTGGCAGGAGCTTTTCTTCAGCTTCTTCTTAGGATAGGATAATAATTACAGTGAAAAACATTTGAAGAGAATAAAGGTAACAAATGTTTGCGCATGTTTGCAATTTCCAAATATTTTGGCATTTTATAATTAAAATAATTTTCCAAAACACACATAAATCAAATCACATTGATAAGCACTACTGACTCACTTGACACTACTCGAAAAATGCTGGGTTATTTTTACTCAGTTGGACTAAGCTTGTCTTGTCAGGTATTTGAGTCAACCTGACCCAAATTGGGTTGATAATGGACAACACAGCATGTTGGGTTGGGGGTGCAGACCTGAGAGGGAACATTCAAGATGTTCAAGAACATTCGAGAGTGAAGTTTCATTTTCTGGAATTTTCCACTGAGTCTGTCACGAGAAAGTCTGAAGAAATCAGCTGCGTCTGCAAGACATGTACACTTTTGTTCACATAATGTATCATTTATTTTCACTTAATTTATAATTGAATTGGACCTTTCAAAATTGTAATCATTATGTAGTCATAATGTTAGCCTCATGACTAAAAACTTTTTTGTAACTTTTTTCACAAAGTACACTGGGTAACTTTATTTCAGAAAATAATGGCTGAACTTGGCTTCCTGTTATAAATAGGAGAAATTTTAAATATCAGATTAAATATTTATATAATTATATTTATATAATTAACATTAAGGTCCCTAATTTGGGGCTGCTACATAAATATTAATGTTACTATTCTGTACAACCCAGCAAGTAGTTTCGCCACAAGTTGAGTTGAAGGGGGAAAAAAATCAACCCAGTATGCTGGGTCAGCATACTAACCAACCCATACTGGGCTATTAGACCCAATGCTGGGGTTCCAATTCAAGTCAAACTGGGTTATTTCCAGCCCAGCTATTTTTAGAGTGTAGTGAAATCAAGTGCAAATTCTGTAAAAATAGAATTAATTGTCATATTTATTATATTTTCTGTTCCAATTTATACCAATGGAGTAACATACTACAATAGGCTACAAGAGCAAAAAAAAGATAGACAGTGAGTGAGACAAGAGTTGGTGAGACAAAAACAAAATACTTAGCTGATAGCCATGGCTTAGTAGATTTCATTAAAATGCATGAACTTATCGGTTTGTTGCCAAAAACTGGATATCTCCAGAAATAGGCCAGCAGAAAAAAAACAGGTTGTTTGGTTATTCTGGTGTTCAACTTCATTCATCACCCTGATGGTGCGAGAATGCATGAATATACATAAATTCAGGATTCATATCTGCTAATAAACCCAACAAATCAATTTTATCTTTATACATCAAATTACAGTCATACCATCATTGGATGAATGAAGATGCACGTGTTCAAGATGAATTGACGTGAAAGACCTTCTGCCATCTCTGCATGTGGTCAAGAGGCATGGCGACATATTGCACGTCACACCGGAAGGTAAGCAGTGGGCCCGGGATGGCTCCAGCCATCTGTCAGTGTTATGCCCCACTGTTGCCCCCCCAATCTGCACCTCTTGCTTGGTTTGCGCAAGGCACGCTCCAAAATTTCACGCCAGCTTGCGAGAAAACAGTGCAAGGTTAAGTAATAGAAGAAGAGTGGGAGGAAGAGTGACTGTAAATCAGTGTGTGATTCTGTGAGGCATGGTGAATATGAATATAAAAGCTTTATACCAACTGTAGCTGTCATTATAAATTAATCCGCGTGCAGTTTTGCACACTTTACTTTCTTTTTCTTCGAATGGTCATCAACAACACAATCTATTTCATGTAAAAAAAAAATGTTTTGAAAAAAAATGAATTCTCGAGCATCCATCATGCTGTGATTGCTAGAAGTGTGGATTGAAAACACTAGTTAAAATGTGCTCCAATACAAAAAGATCTTGATCCAGAAAAGTGAAAACCTTGCCGATCAATTACAGTCATGGGAAGAAGAAAGCACACCCTCCTTCAATTCTCTGTTTTTATTTATCAGGGCCTAAATAACAATTGCGTGGTCCTCACCAACTTCTATAAACAAACAAATAACTGCATGTTTAAAAAAACAACAGTTTTCAATATTTAGTCATTTTTTCCAAAAAGTAAACCAAAATTCAGAAACCAGGTGGGAAATAAATAAGTACACCCTATAATTCGGTAACATGTAAAACCATCTTTAGCAACAATAACTTGAAGTAAACATTTTCTGTAGGAATTCAGTATCTGTCTCTCACATCATTCTGGAAAAATTTTGGCCCACTGTACTTTACAACATTGCTTCAGTTCATTGATGTTTGAGGGCATTTGTTTGGGCTCATTGTCCTGTTGCATGACCCAAATTCGGCCCAGCTTAATCTGCTGGATAGATGGCCTCACATTTGTCTCAAGAATATTCTGGTATAAAGTGGAGTTCATCATTGTCTTAATGACTGCAAGTTATCCAAGTCCTGTGTCTGCAAAACCATCCCCGCCCAAACCCCATCCCATCACCCCTCCACCTCCATGCTTGACAGTTGGTATGAGGTGATTGTGGCAATAAGTTGTGTTCGGTTTTCAGCCTTTTTCTGAGTGTGCTGTCGAAGATAAACATTTAATGTGCTGACAGAGGCCTGCAGGTCATGTGATGTAGCTCTTGGCCTTTTTTTTTTTTTATAGCTCTGAGCATTAAACAGTTTGACCTTGGACTGAATTTGCTGGTGGAATTTTCCCAGGTTAAAATCAAAGTCGGAAAGATTTTGCTTTACTGAAACTGGGCACCAAACCTGTCCCAGCATGCCAGTGCCGGAGTGCATAAAGCAAACTCCATAGAGACATGGTTTGCCATGGTTGGAGTAGAAGAACTCAAGTGACCTTCACAGAGCCCTGACCACAACTCCACTAAACACCTTTGGGATGAACTGGAACAAGGACTGGGGGCCAGGCCTTTTCACCCAACATCAGTGTCCTGCATCACTAATGCTCTTATAGCTGGATGAGCACAAATCCCTAAAGCCACTCCACAGAATCTAGTGGAAAGCCTCCCCAGAATATTGGCGGCTGTTATAGGGGGCTCCAACCCTAGAATGGGATATGGGAAAAGCACATATGGGTGTGAAAGTCAGGTGAACACAAAGTTTTGGCCATATAGTGTAGCTAGCTGCTGTCAATTTGGCAACCAAAGTCATTTGGTTTTGAATTTGAGCATAATAATTTTTAAAAGAAAGTATAAAACATTATGAAATTTCACTGTAGAAATACAGTTTTACTTGTATCGTTGTAGAAATTCAGTGAAAAAAGGTATTTTCACTAAATACATAGTAAAACAATGAAAAACGACTTGATCATTTGGTCCAGAAAGAATGCTGTTGAGCTGTGTGGAGAATTGTTTTTGTCCTGAAAAATGCTTGTTAGCAAAACAATAATCTGTCCTTTATGCATGCTCATATTGTAAGCTACATACATTATCTTACACATCAATTAGGTATCTGTCATGTCTGAGATTTTGAATATTTGTTATAATGGAAACCATGAAATCAGACTGGGAACACTGGCTATATTACCAACAGCAAATGGGGCCCCAGCACTCTGCATGCAGCATATTGTCCTCCATGTTTTCCTTCCCCCCACCAAAACCTTCAATGAAGCACAAGGGCCTCACAGCTTGGTCAGCATCAAGGTCTCACACAATAAAATATAAAAAATATATAAATAAAAAAATAAAAATAAAAATAAATAAATAAATAAAAATAAATGCCATGAAAGCCTGTAGAAAATGTATTTATTTGCTTAATAATAGTTTGTAAGGTTTTGTCTCTAATGGTGTTTTCAGAGCAATCTGAAAATTTGTGTAGCATATATTTTTAAATTTTACTAAAGCAAAAAAAATAAATAAAGTCTTGTTTAAGATATGTTCCAAAGAAGACCAGAACAAAACACAGTGGGAAAAATTATTTTTTGGGGGGCTATTCTGTTTCGCCACTTTATTTGAGAAGTTTAATGCTTCTTCATCTGCTGCTCCAAGTCCAAATGCTAGGTACAGAGGGTCGATTTTCAATTATGGACTTCTATAATAAAGATAAACCTATGTGCCAATCAAACCTTTTCTCAAAGTACCCCAAACCTCTCTCTCTCTCTCTCTCCCTCTCTCTCTCTCTTACCTCTTCCCCTGTAATACAGGCTCCCAAAATATTGTTGCAGGAAAAAAAAGCATCCCCTTCTTGCACTTACTCTTTCCATTTCAATCCATTTCTCCTACCAAGAAAAAAACAGGGGAAGAAAAGGAAGGTCAAATATCTGTTAGAGTGGGATAGAGAGCAATGGAGGGAAAGAAACAATCAATACTGGAATGTATTTTTCTCCTGCAGTAGCGGTTAAATGCCATGGGCAGGCAGCTGCATTTTCTCATATGTTGGATTTGAGTAGAGACCTGTGCATGTTTTAATGTCTAATTCTTATTCTCCAAAATATTAGACCATAACCAAGGTTCTGGTTTCTGTATTACACTGTGTGGCAGTGGGGGCATGGTCAAGCGCCTGTTTGTGAATGGAGGGTGGAGTCGGGAGCAATGAGTGGTTCAGAGGAGTGTGCACCTGTGGGTAGTTGTACTAATAAGCCTTCTGTGTTGCAGTAAGCGGCAGTGGAGGAGATAAAAGCAGAGAGTGACATGGACAGGGGCAGAGAGAGCTTAGCTGAACTGTGTGTGTGTGTGTGTGTGTGTGTGTGTGTGTGTGTGTGTGTGTGTGTGTGTGTGTGTGTGTGCGTGCGCGCGTGCGTGTGCACGTATGTGTTTGTTTGCACTGATGTGTGTTTCTGGGTGAGACTGTAAAACAGAAAACACTGAAAAGCATGGCCAGAAAAAAGAATAAAGCCTTTTGAGTTGTCCCAAGTCTGCTGACCATTTCCTCAGACCAACATGAATACAAGAAAGTGTCACACTGATGCAAAAACAGGGTTTAAGGAAGATATGCCATCATGGAGCCCTTGCTCCTATCCGAGATCATCAAAACCCTTGCTAGCATCCTCCAGACTCAACATCAGTCCCTCCTCGAGCTGCACACAGAGCAAAAACAGGGCTTCCAGGCCCTTCTCCAGGCCCAGACCGAGGATCGACAGGTGCTTCGGCACTTGGACATCTGTCACAGGTGGTTGCTGGGAGAGAAGCACAGCGCCGAATACATTGGTACTGTTGCAGTTCATCACCTGGTTGCCTGAGGAGACAGCAGAATGGGTCCAGTACCACCATCCAACTGGCTGAGGACCACTTGATGGCGTATCCTACCCGATGATCTCTCCTACCCATCCAAACCTCCATTCTATCTCTCCTTCCTCCATAGCTTCCTGCAGCCTATCATCCCTTCCAGACCCCAACTCCTTTTCCTCCCTACCATTGGAGTTAGCCACAGACACTTTCCTATCCTCACTTTCCTCATCCATGGACCTCCTCTGCCCTTTATCCTCCAAACCCAGAAAGATTTCCTACCCTGCTCCTTGGCTGTCAGATGTGTTGCGTAGCAATTGGAGAGAACCAAGAACAACAGAGAGAAAGTGAAAGAAATCACAACTCAAGACAGATCTTGCCTCTTATCGCGCTCTCCAAATTCTCATCTGAAGTGACTTCTGCTAAGACTGCCTTCTACAAGGAAAAGCTGGAAACTTCTGCACAAGACCCTCACAAGCTCCACAACATCTTTTCTTCACTACCCAACCCACCAGCTCCTCCTGCACCGTCCTCTCTGACTGCTGAAGACTTTGCCACTTTTTATGATGGGAAGATCAAAAAAATCCGCCAGACCTTCACTTCCACACCAACCCCTAAACTACCCACTGAAGATTCCTCTTCTCCTTCCGTGGCACATTTTTCTAATCTAGCATCAGAAGAGATCCTGCAGGTCATCTTGTCCTGCAATCCTACCACCTGCCCATTGGATCCAATCCCTTCCACAGTGCTCCAGACCATCTCACAAGACCTCCTCTCCTACATCACAAATATCATCAATGGCTCCATATCATCTGGTCATGTATCAACTGCATTCAAGAGAGCAAGGGTTATTCCCATTCTGAAGAAACACACTCTGGATCCCTCGAACATTGGCAACTATCGACCGGTATCACTTCTCTCTTTTCTTTCTAAAATTCTCGAACGCACTGTTTACCATCAACTGTCTCTCTATCTCTCACAGAACAACCTCCAAGATCCCAACCAGTCTGGCTTCAAAGTGGCACATTCCACGAAGACTGCCCTTTTGGCTGTCACTGAGAAGCTACATGCTGCTAGATCAGCCAAACTGTCATCAGTCCTCATCCTCCTTGACCTTTCAGCAGCAATCACAAGACTCTCTTGTCCACCCTCATGAGTCTCGGAATTTGTGGTGCAGCATGGCAGGTTTGCCTCCTACAATCAGCTGTCCTTTTCCTCTCACACTGCTAATCTGACACGCTCATGTCGTTTTCTCCTTCACAACATCAGAAGGATTCATCTGTTTCCATCCATACAGGCCACTCAGGTGTTGGTTCAGTCTCTCATCATTTCGAGACTGGACTACAGCAACTCACTCCTGGCAGGTCTGCCTCTGAGAGCCATTCGACCACTGCAACTGATCCAGAATGCAGCTGCTCAACTTGTTTTCAACCTTCCTAAATTCTCCCACACCACTCCACTGCTATGATCTGGCTTCCTGTAGCTTCCCACATCAGATTTAAAACACTGATGCTAGACTACAAAGCCAAAAATGGACCACCACCCACTTACCTCAAATCACTTATCACACCCCGCACTGCACCATGCTCCCTCCGATCCTCTATCACAGTTAGACTGGTGCCACCATCTCTCAGGGTACAAGGAAGGCACACATCAAGACTCTTCTCTGTTTTGGCACCTACGTGGTGGAATGAACTTCCCCTAGATGTCCGAACAGCTGAGTCAATGGCAGTCTTCAAACAATGTCTCAAGACCTACCTCTTCCTAAAGTATTAAATTAGCACTTTTCATTTAAAAAATAATTAAAATTGTTGTCTGTGTGTTTGTCTTATCACAGTGAACCAGTATTGCGATGTATTTGATAGAGACTCAAAGCACTTTTGTAAGTCGCTCTGGATAAGGGCGTCTGCCAAATGCCGTAAGTGTAAATGTAAATTTATCCAGGGGCAGGCAGCCCCTCCTCTTCTTCCTCTCTCTCTCTCTATCTCTCTCTCTCCTCTCTCTCTCTCTCTCTCGCTCTATATATATATATATATATATATATATATATATATATATATATATATATATATATATATATATATATATATATACAGTTGCAATCAAAATTATTCAACCCCCATTGCAAATCAGGGTTATTGTCAAAATTTAAAGACTTTCAGCTGTTTGCAATGAACAAATCAAACAAAATCAATTGAAATAGTTCAACACAACGAATGCTTGTGTGGTTTCCCCAAATTCAACTGAAAATGCAACTTAGAATTTCCTCCAGTTTAAAAATTATTCAACCCTTTCATGGCAGGCATCTTTACTACTTAGTAGAGCACCCTTTTGCTGTTATGACATGCTGCAAACAAGATGCATAGCCAGACACCAGCTTCTGGCAGTGTTCCTGAGGAATCTTAGCCCATTCCTCATGAGCAATGGCCTCCAGTTCAGTAATATTCTTGGGTTTGCGTTCTTCAACCCCCTTCTTCAAATCCCACCAGAGATTTTTATGGTGGCCCTGTACAATCTTCCAGGACTTCTTCTGCAACCAAGCCTTGGTGGAATTTGAGGTATGCTTGGGATCATTGTCCTGTTTGAAGGTCCAATGTTGCCCAAGCTTCAGCTTCCTCACAGACAGCATGATGTTTTCTTTTGGGACAGTAGTGGTGTATGTCTTGGAGTTCTGGCATGGAAACCTTCTGCATTTAGTACACGCCATACTGTGCTTACTGAAACATCAATGTCTGTTGCCACCAAGTGTTGCTGCAGGTCTTTTGCAGTCACTTGAGGGTTTTTCACAAACTGCCTTCTCAAAAATCTGGTTGCAGCCATTGATAGCTTCCTTTTTCTGCCCCTTCCTGGTATTTCATGTATTTTCTGCCCCTAACCAGTTCAGGTATTTCATGTGTTCCAGCTCAAGCGCACCTGGTGCAACTAATGAAACACTTGATTAGTTGCATCAAGTGTGCTGTTTTGAGGGATTCTATAAAATTCTATAAATCACGTGTTTGCATATTTGTGCTGTTGTGAGGCATTCTATTCAAGGGGTTGAATAATTTTGAGACTGGAGAAGTCATTTTAAGTTGTATTTTCAGTTGAATTTGGGGAAACCACTTGAAGCATTTGTTTGGTTAAACTATTTCAGTTGCTTTTGTTTGATTTGTTCATTGTAAACAGCTGAAAGTCTATAAAATTTGACAATAAATTTGCAATAGATTTGCAATGGGGGTTGAATAATTTTGATTGTAACTGTATATCCCTCTTGCTCTTCCCTTTCCCCTCCCTGCCTTTCCCACTTCCCTGCACCCCAGAAACAGGGCCTCTTTTCCCCAAAACCAATTCCTTGAAAACAGTCCCCCATGCCCACCCAAGGTTGGCATCTCCAGGACCACAGGTATGGGTGTAAGGCCTGGGCAGGTGTGCTGGCAGCACGGGTAACCACAGGCTTCCTGATTGAGCTGAGATTTACCACATAATTGTGAGTATTCAAGCAGGTACATACCACTCATTGGTGGATTCGGGCTGTAATCAAACCTCATTGGTGGATTCGGGCTGTAATCAAACCTCAGTACAATAGTGCTTGGTTCAAGGTGAAGCATTAGATAGAGCATGCCAGGTGAAGGTGAGGAGTGTGCATGGGGATGTGCATGAATATTGACTAGTGCTTGTCATTATTTAATCCCGGGGGCAAAAACATAGAATATACTGTAGATTGTGGTTAATCCTGGCTTCACCCATCCACTGATTTTGGGGACAAATTGGCCGGCATTTCCAGTGTTATTAAGGCGAATGTATGTGGATGGCCCCTATAATAGACTAGCACAGTGTGAAATGTGCACAGCATTGGTTGGGGAGGTGTTACCTGGGCCATTGATGTAAGCTCTGCATCAGGGTAACTTGGGGGGTGGGGAGAGCCCATCCTCTCACTCTTTGGGGGAATTCTTATTTTAATTGGCCAGGCATTTGCTGTACATCGCAAATGTGAACTGGTGAATCCACTGGATACCCAAAAAACGCCATTGCATTCTCTTCCATTAATCAATGTCCCCTTCAAAAGAATTGGTATGGACCTCATGGGGCCATTAGAACAGAGTGCATGAGGTCATCGGTTTGTATTAGTTCTAGTGGATTATGCAATTTTGTACTGGGAAGCTATGCTTCTTCGTATCTCAGCAGGCAGCATTGCAGAGAGATTAAAGAGAATCCCAAAAGAGATCCTGACTGATCAAGGCACCACGTTTATGTCATGCATACTTTGCAAATTGTATGAACTATTAGGAATTAAATCAATTCGTAACAGTGTTTGGATGGCCTGGTTGAGGAATTTAATCAAACACTCACAAATATGACTTGGAAGTTTGTGTATGATGACACTCGGAATTGGGATAAGTGGTTCAAACCCCTATTATTTGTCATACAAGAGGTCCCATAAGCCTCCACAGGCTTCTGCCTGTTTGAATTGCTACATGGGCACAAGCCCGAGGTGTCTTGTTGTCCGAGAAAATAGGGAATAGGGACCTTCACAAAGTAAAAGAGAAATTCAGTACGTTCTTGACCTGAGAGCAAAACTCCACACATTGGATAATTTGCTACAGGCACAAGAACGTCAGTTCCAGCTATATAATACGGGTGCTTGGCTGCAGGAGTTTTCACTCTGAGATAAAGTGCTCATATTTTTACCCACATCAAACTCTAAATTACTCACAAAGTGGCAAGGGCCCTTTGAGGTCACATAGCAAGTCAGGGGTGTCGACTATGAGATAAGGCAAACAGATAGAGGTGGAGCACTGCAAATGTACCACCTCGGGCCCCTCAAACCATGGAAAAAGGCAGTCCCCTTGGCTTTGGTGATGGTGATTCCTGAGAAGGCATAGCTGGGACTGGAAGTGAATCCAAAATGTATGGCTCAATCCATGCCAGTCCACAATGGAGACCACCCCTCTCTGTTCCAAATCCCAGAGGTTGCCAAGTTGCAAGCTACATTTTCTGACATGTTTTTGCCTCTACCCGTCACATTAATCTGATAGAACACCACATTGAGACCCTGGGGTGTGGTGGTATGCAGCTGACCCTACTTTTTGCCTGAACACAAAAAACAGGTAGTGCAGGAGGAGCTCATAGCCATTCTTAAGATGGGTGTAATCAAGGAGTCATACAGTGACTGCCCCAGCCTGGTGGTCTTGGTTCCCAAGACTGACAGGCTGGTCTGGTTCTGTGTCAACTTTAGAAAGGTGAACACGGTGACAATTTCATGCATATCCAATGAACTGCTTGATCAGTTAGGTGTAGTTTGCTTTTTTTCCCCAACACTGGATTTGACTAAGGGATATTGGAAGATCTCCCTGATTCCAATATCCCATGAGAAAACAGCCTTTTCCACGGTGTTTGGGTTACACCAATTTGATACCTTTCTTTTTGGTCTGTTTGGAGCCCTGGCTATGTTTCAGTGACTCATGGACAGAATTTTCTACCCCCACACTGCCTATGCCACAGCCTATTTAGATGTCATTATTATTTACATTATATTAATGACTGGCCACAGCAGTGTCAACATCTAAGGGCTGTGCTGAGATCCTTGAGACAGGCAGGACTCACAGCAAACCCAAAGAATTGTGCAATTAGACGGGTGGAAGTATGGTATCTGGTCTTCTACTTGGGCCGTGGACAGGTGCATTCCCAAATTGAAAAGACAGCAGTTATTGTGGCCTTCCTGAGGCCCAAGACCAACAAAGAAGTGAGACAGTTTCTGGGGCTGGCTTGCTGTTATCGAAGGTTTATACCAATTTATTCAGACATTATCAGCCCTCTGACTGATCTCACTAAAAGGGGGTGCCAGATCCGCTCCAGTGGACAGAGCCAAGCCATCAGGCTTCCACTCAGGTAAAAGCTGCACTTTGTGGCAGGCCACTTTTACAGTTCTTTGTACATTGCATTTGGGTTACAGATCAACACATCTGTCCAGGGAGCTGGGGGCTGTGTTGTCCCAGGTGGTGGAGGGGGAGGAGCACCCAGTACTGTATAACAGCCGCAAGCTCTAGGTGCGGGAGAGCAAGTATAGAGCAATCAAGAATGAGTGCCTGGCCATCACATGGGCCATCCTTGCTCTCCGATCTGTTGAGACTGGCCTTCACCCTCTGCTCACACCACACCCCACTCCAGTGGCTCCACTGCATGAAAGATGCCAACTCGTGGATCACTCGTTGGTATCTGCCACATCAGCTATTGAAGTTCAAGGTGATCCACAGGCCAGTGGCACAGATGGCTGTCGCTGAGGTCCTCTCATCTCCGACCTAAGACAGGAGGTTGGGGTATGTGGCAGTGGTGTGTGTGTGTGTGTGTGTGTGTGTGTGTGTGTGTGTGTGTGTGTGTGTGTGTGTGTGTGTGTCTGGATGAGACTGTAAAACAGAAAGCACTGAAAAACATGGCCAGAAAAAAAGAATAAAAGCCCTTTTGAGTCCCAAGCCTGCCTTCTATTTCTTCATTCCCACGCAAACACAAGAAATTGTCACACACTGCTTTCTTATTTTGGATCCAATCATAATGTGTATCAGATGATGGCATTTAATTTAACAGGAATAACCAGATGTACATCTTTCCTGTTTCTGTTTTAAAGCTACATTCTGAGGATGAGGATATTGAGGTGACAACCATACTGGACATCTACTGCAGGAGGATAAAAAGAAAGATAAATCTGGTTTTATAAGGCACAATGTTCATTTCCCACTATTGTTAGCATGGTACTTTGTAAAATGTGCTATAATATATAAGGGTATTTTATTTCCTAGATCTATTAATGATATTGATAATACCACCGGCATTGCTACTACTGTCTGGCATCCTCCCCAAAAAGCATGTCTGTGCCATACTTATCAATTTAATTGCACCAATCATGCAGTGATTGTTATATAGAATATTTCCCCATTCCCATCTAAAATTGATTTCTGTCTATGTCACTGAACAGAACACAAACATTTTGATACAAATTATATAGTGATATTTCTACAACCAACTTACAAAATGGTATTTTGATTATTTTACTATGTACTGCAAATACTTTTATCAGAAATACTGTCCATACTTGCCCCTGTGGCCTAGAAAAAAAAACATTTATCATGATAAAATCTACTCCATGTTACGCTTAAAGAACTGAGCATCCACATTAGCATGCAAGTCTCTCCTCTAGTTTTATGTGTGTGTGTGTGTGTGTGTGTGTGTGTGTGTGGGGGGGGGTGCTAGAGGAGGTGCTGGAGGGTATGTAGGGCACATGTTCATGCAAACATCTGTGGACGTTGCTGATTATTAGCTGTCACTTTTCATGGCCGTCAGTAAATACACACGAACAGATCAATATGCACAAACAGAGATGGATTCACATTCTCGAGTCTTTCCTCTGTGTTCTGATCACAAGGACATGTTTGAATGTGGTGAGAAGGCGGAGGGCATCACACTAAACTGCTGAGTCTAGGCTTATGTAATGAAACACTGACAAATAAGGTGAAAAATGGAAAAGGGAGATACACTGGGAACGGTGAGATAAAAATATATCAAAGGCAAAAAATGAGGACAGAAAAAAGATGAAGTAATTAGATTTAAAGAAACAAGGAGGGGTATTTGCATGGTGAGGACTATCTGTAATATTTAGTTATTGACATAAAATGTGAGCTATTGTGGTGGTTAATAAAATCATTAATGAACAATGGATTAATAAAAGCAAAAAGAGGCTGAGAGATGAATTAGAGAGCTTCAACCGACCATCTTCTTCTGTAATCCAACATGTCAGTTCACTATCTGCATGCTACAGTGAAACATTTCATGTGAATATTTAATTACTTCATTGTGTGTCTCTTACAAATTAATCAGTGATAAATAATGTTTCATTTGTTTTTTATTTGTTAACCAGTTCAGAAGTTGCTTGAAAACAAAAAAGCTAATTGCTTTGAAGCTTTGATTTCTGAAGTTAAGGTTAATTATTACTTGAGTATGTGAATATTTTTAATTTGACCACACACTATTTTATATCTAATTATTTTTAGTTGATTATGACTTTTTGAGCTCCCTACAAACTCAAATAAGTAAAAAGACTGCCAGAGCGAAATGACAGAGCAAGAATAGGGCACACGTACTAGAAGTGGAGCCATGTAAACAGGGCAGTGAAAGAACCTTTCAAGAACTTTTGATTCAAGATTTTCTTCTGTACTTACCAAACACAAAGCAGACTACGGGTTTTGATGCAATATGCGAGTCCTTGGAACCATGGAGTTTGGCGTTTTCACTTTCCTCACCCACATCATTCACTCACTGAGGGTTTGCTAATTGACTGAATCATTAAATTATTGTGAAAACCTCTAAATTCTGTTCTGTCGCATCCCTCCAGGACTGCACTCACTAATCTCTAGCTTACGCATGAGTGCTCCACTGAATTCTTTGAGCTGGAGGTGCCTACAGGTACTTATTAGAATTAAGTGCAAATCGGGTAATTTTACTAATTAGGTTTCCTTATCTATTAAGCAGCAGAGCTCATTAATTAACTCAGATGGTGGTTGTGCAGATTTGGATGAAGAAACAGATAGTGTTGCGCTGCTGTTTTACTGCTGCACCACTGTACACTCCAGCTCCAAAATATTTATTCACCAGTGTTTTGAGAGCTCTGATATTGCCAGAATGCTGCCAACATGTTGGTGAATTAATTACAGTCAAATATGTATGTGTGGTGAGACTGAAATCTATCATGTTGCTCCTCTTTGTAGATGGTGTGCATTTGTCTTCATTATTCATTACACTTTACACCAATATGTAGACAAAACACAGCCCTTAATGAGTAGCAACTACACACACACACACACACACACACACACACACACACACACACACACACACACACACACACACACACACACACACACCATGGAGTCAGTGTACAGTGAATACCTATAGGGACCTCTGAAGTTTCGAGTACATGTGATGACAATATGTGTTTGTGTGGGCAATTCGTGTTTTGTAAAATGAAAACCTTAATTTGCTTGTTTGTTTTTATTTCAACTACTTGTAACAATGCGGCCCAAATCAGATTGATATAAATAAACCCTTAATGTTTGTTTAATTTTTAAGTTGTCACTTTCTGTAACATCAGTCATTAATGCCATACTATGAACATGATTAAGTTCATTACTACAGTACCCTCCACTAATATTGGCACCCTTGGTAAATATGAGCAAAGAAGACTGTGGGGTGAACTGAAGAAGAGAGTCCACCAGCGTGGACCTCGTAATTTGAAGATATTAGGTATTTCTAGATATTGAGGTCTCTAGATATGGAGGAATGGTCTCAGATCCCTTGACCTTGTATTCTCCAACCTCATCAAGCATTATAGGAGAAGACTCAGAGCTGTTATCTTGGCAAAGGGATGTAGCACAAAGTATTGACTAAAAGGGTGCCAATAATTGTTGCACACCTATATTTAACAAAGATTTTTTTTTGATAAACCTGTGTTGTGTTTGCAATTGTTTGATATCCATGAGAGAAGAGTATTTTTGTGAAATTTTTTTTAACAAAATATCAAAAGGTTAAACAATAAAGACAATTTTTCACAGCCATCTTTGTACATATTTACCAAGGATGCCAATATTAGTGGAGGGCACTGTTGTACTGATGGAATAATATCATGTATTATAATTCAGAATTAAGCAGACTATCTTTTAAACCAAAATATTTAACGCAATAAAACTCGGTTTAACTAGAAATTAGCAATTTATGTAGTACACATGTATGACCCATTTCTGCAATGCAGTCTTCACTAAAAGTTTGATCCTGTTCATGGAGGTGCTGTTTTATGAACTGTAAGTAGGTGCATTTGCCTAAAACTGCCAAACAAAATAAGAAAAAGAGGGGTTTTTGAGAATTCATACACTGAACAGCCAGTGCAAGGGACACAGAAAGATAAGTATACAAAGATAAGTGTGGAGGACAGACAGAGAGGAAAGAGAGATCTTTCTCTCAGATCCAATTACAAGAGACAGGAGGATTTCCCTGCCTATGCTGAGACAAGTAAGGATTGAAATGGGCCGAAGAGATTAACCCATACTAGTGGTGACACACACACACGCACACACACACACATTTTGTTTCCATACATATTTGCAATTCATTCAAGTTGCCTTTAATGGTGACAGTTCTTCATGTAAAACAATAAGTATATAGTCATTGTAAAGCACACACACCTAGATGTTTATGTAAAAATACACATGTTTTCAACTGGCACATGGTGTAAAGAACAAAGGTAAAGAACATTAGAGCAAGATTTGTGGACTTTCTTTAAAAATAGAAGGGGAAACAGGTATGATACCCAGCAATGATTCAGTGATATATAAGTTAATATTTAGTTCATTACCTTAATATGACAGTTCCAGTTATGCAGTTACAATTACAAGATATTTATATTAGTCAGCTTGGTAGCTGGATACCTGTCAGTTTAATATGGATCTGAACCCACCATCTCCCTTGATTATTTTTACAATACAACCACTGAGCACTACTACTATAGATTTAATACAACAGCCTGGAGAGAGGGAGTGGGCGAGAGAGAATGGAGGTGTCCAACATGTCAGACTTCAACTACAATAAGCATGGAGTTTTACTGAGGAAGGAGGGCTGAACTCCATAGCTTTGCAGAAGCATAAGCCGAACAGGTAAGTAGGTGGTCATTTCCATATGAATGTGCCTGTAAAGTGGCACAGTGAAAGAGTGAAAACATAACTGGCCTGTTTAACTAAATCAAACAGGAGTGCTCTTAAGAACATGAATAAACATGAGCACTTCACAAAAATATGGTAAGAGAACAGAAAGCACATCTCACCTCTAACTGAAAGCTGCCCAACCTGCAGGGCTTAATGTGCTACTGTTAGAGGCCATTACAGGAAACACAATGCAACACACACAGCACTAAATACTACAACAACACAGTGTATACACAGTAAATATAATGAACGCATGAAGCATTGAGTGGCACTGGCCAACAGTTGGAGGTACACACAGGTGTTATTCTGAGGATATTAATCTGTGTAATCTGACAGAATGGCACACACACACACACACACACACACACACACACACACACACACACACACACACACACACGTTTGTCTTACTATCCTTATGAGGACATAATTATTAATACAGCTAATTATTGCTGTGCCTACACAAAAATCTACTACTAACCTTAATCGCAGTAACCAGAAGGGAACCATTAGGCTGTTTCAGTTTTTTTTAATTAGCCCTGAAGATTTTTTCTTTAGCCACAAATAATTCTCCACATGGAATGGTTTGTCACTAAGTAATTTAACGTTAGTGTTGTAATTTTGTACCTTCAGTGAACGGAGTGTTGTATAGTGCTGTGAAAAAGTATTTGCGATTTCTTCTGTTTTTCATACTAAATAGTTTTAGATCTTCAAACAAAATACAGCATATGATGTGAAAATACAGCAAAATACAACACAATACAGTTTTCATTTATTTATTTTTTTATTGAAGCAAAAAAAAGTTATCCAACACCTATCACCAGTGTGAAAAAGTAATTGTCACCTTTAGCAGCAATAACTGCAACCAAATGCTTCAGATAACTGGATATCAGTCTTTCACTTACTTCTAGGGCTAGGATTTACTCCTATGCTTTGGATCATTGTCTTGCTGCATAATCCAGTTGCGCTTGAGTTCCAATTTACGGACTGAAGACCGGACATTCTCCTTTAGCATATTCTGGTAGAAAGCAGAGTTCATGATTTCCTCAATTATTGCAAGTTGCCCAGGCCCTGAAGCAGCAAAACATCCCCACACCATCACACTTCCACCACCATGCTTGACAGTAGGTATGATGTTCTTTTTGTGGAATTCTGTGTTTGGTTTATACCAGATGTAATGGGACCCCTGTCTTCCAAACAGTTCCACTTTTGACTCATCAGTCCACAGAACATTCTCCCAAAAGGTTTGAGAATCATCAAGGTGTGTCTTGGCAAAATTCAGATGAGCCTTCTTCAGGGTTAGCAGTGGTTTCACCTCACCACTCCTCCATGCAATTTTTGCCCAGTGTCTTTCTGATAGTGGAGTCACGAACAGTGACCATTATTGATGCAAGAGAGGCCTGTAGTTCCTTTGATGTTGTCCTTGGCTCTTTTGTGACTTGCTGGATGAGTAGTTACTGTACTCTTGGAGGAATTTTGGAAGGTAGGCCACTTCTGGAAAGGTTCACTACTGTGCCGAGTTTTTCCATTTGGAGATAATGGCTCTCACTGTGGTCCTTTGGAGTCCCTTTGAAATAGCTTTATAATCCTTCCCAGACTGATGTATTTCAATCACCTTCTTCCTCATCATTTCTGGAATTTCTTTCAATTTTCAAAACTGTCAGATATTCTTATTGCTGTGGTCCCCATCAAGATATAAAAACATGCCCACACATAACACGTTACTAACCCCATTTCCATGAAAGTTATGATTTTGTCTAAAATGCAATAAAAACAAAAATATGTGATTTGTCAAGTCTCTTCAAACTTTAATTAACTGAAAAAGTACAAAGAATAGATATTCAGTGTTTTCACTGACCAACTTAATTGTATTTTGTAAATATAAACAAATTTAGAATTTGATGCCTTCAGAAAAAAGTTGGGACAGAGGCATGTTTACCACTGTGTTACATCACCCTTCCTTTTAATTACACTTTTTAATCGTTTTGGAACTGAGTGTACTAATTGTTGCAAATGTAATTTTTGCCCATTCTTGCTTGATACAAGACTTCAGCTGCTCAACAGTCCTTGGTCTTCACTGTCTGATTCTCCTCTTCATTATGTACCATATGAGACAGATCTGGACTTCTGGTAGGCCAGTCAAGCACATGCGCTCTTTGTCTACGAAGCCACGCTGTTGTAGCATGTGCAGAATGAGGCCTGGAATTGTCCGGCTGAAATAACCATGGACTTCCTGGGAAAAGATGTTGCCTTGATGTGTGAGACACATCAAGGCATGTGTCTCTCTAAAATCCCAATATGTCTCTCTAAAATCCCAATATACACTTCTGCGTCAATGGTACCTTCACACATATGCAAGTCACCCATGTGGTGGCACTGATGCACCCCAAAACCTTCACAGATGCTGGCTTTTGCGCCTTTCGTTTATTACAGTCTGGTTGGTCTTTTTCATCTTTGGCATGGAGAACTCGACAACCATTTTTCCCAAAAACAAGCTGACACGTGGACTCGTCTGACCATGGCACACATTTCCACTGCCTTTCAGTCCATCTGAGATGAGCTTGGGCCCAGAAAACTTGGCAGCATTTCTGCATAGAGTTGATGTTCCTCCTTGTGTAATAGAGTTTCGGGTTGCATTTCTGGATGCAGCGGGGGACTGTGTTAAGTGCCAACGGTTTTCTGAACTACTCCCGAGCCCAAGTGGTTATATTTATCACAGTAGCCTGACGATTTCTCAGGCAATGCCGCCTGAAGGCTCGAAGGTCACACACACTCAACAGTGGTTTCCGGCTGTGCTCTTTATGCAATGAGATTTCTCTGGATTCCCTGAATCTTTTCACAATATTATGCACCGTAGATGGTGAAAGACCTAAATTCTTTGCAATGTTGCATTGAGCAATGTTCTTTTTGAACTGACTGACAATTCTCTCATGAAGTTTGGCACATACAGTGGGGGAAAAAAGTATTTGATCCCCTGCTGATTTTGTACATTTGCCCACTGACAAAGAAATGATCAGTCTATAATTTTAATGGTAGGTGTATTTTAACAGTGAGAGACAGAATAACAACAAAAAAAAATCCAGAAAAACGCATTTCAAAAAAGTTATAAATTGATTTGCATTTTAATGAGGGAAATAAGTATTTGATCCCCTATCAATCAGAAAGATTTCTGGCTCCCAGGTGTCTTTTACACAGGTAATGAGCTGAGATTAGGAGCACTCTCTCAAAGGGAGTGCTCCTAATCTCAGTTTGTTACCTGTAAAAAGACACCTGTCCACAGAAGCAATCAATCAATCTGATTCCAAACTCTCCACCATGGCCAAGACCAAAGAGCTGTCCAAAGATGTCAGGGACAAGATTGTAGACCTACACAAGGCTGGAATGGGCTACAAGACCATCGCCAAGCAGCTTGGTGAGAAGGTGACAACAGTTGGTGCGATTATTTGCAAATGGAAGAAACTGTCAGTCTCCCTCTATCTGGGGCTCCATGCAAGATCTCACCTCGTGGAGTTTCAATGATCATGAGAACGGTGAGGAATCAGCCCAGAACTACACGGGAGGATCTTGTTAATGATCTCAAGGCAGCTGGGACCATAGTCACCAAGAAAAAAATTGTTAACACACTACGCCGTGAAGGACTGAAATCCTGCAGCGCCCGCAAGGTCCCCCTGCTCAAGAAAGCACATGTACAGGCCCGTCTGAAGTTTGCCTGAATGATTCAGAGGAGAACTGGGTGAAAGTGTTGTGGTCAGGTGTGGTCAGATCTCTTTGGCATCAACTCAACTCGCCGTGTTTGGAGAAGGAGGAATGCTGCCTATGACCCCAAGTCATAACACCATCCCCACCGTCAAACATGGAGGTGGGAACATTATGCTTTGGGGGTGTTTTTCTGCTAAGGGGACAGGACAACTGCACCGCATCAAAGGGACGATGGATGGGGCCATGTACCGTCAAGTCTTGGGTGAGAACCTCCTTCACTCATCCAGGGCATTGAAAATGACCTTAATGACTTGGAGAGGATCTGCAAAGAGGAGTGGGACAAAATCCCTCCTGAGATGTGTGCAAACCTGGTGGCCAACTACAAGAAACGTCTGACCTCTGTAATTGCCAACAAGGGTTTTGCCACCAAGTACTAAGTCGAAGGGGTCAAATACTTATTTCCCTCATTAAAATGCAAATCAATTCATATCTTTTTTGAAATGCGTTTTTCTGGATTTTTTTTGTTGTTATTCTGTCTCTCAGTATTAAAAAACACCTACCATTAAAATTATAGACTGATCATTTCTTTGTCAGTGGGCAAACGTACAAAATCAGCAGGGGATCAAATACTTCTTTCCCCCACTGTAGTGGTGAGCCATGACCCATCCTTGAAATTTAGAAATTTCTAAAATGATATTCATTTAAGTGGAATTTGCTGCGAAAAGCTGTGTCACGCCTCTGGTGTGAATACATTTCACAAGTGAATCTTTGTGTCATGTTCAACTTTGGTGCATCAGAATTTGCCAGTGTTGCCTTGGAGCGTGTATGGAGGTGTCCGTTCACACTGCAGCAAACCTTAGATTTTATATAATACTGAACTTCTCAACAAAATTGTAAATGATTCCATTTGGGAGTATGGGGTACATGGTATAACTATAATGTACTGTAATGTATAATGAAACTCCCACATAAAGACAGTAAACCGAGCTCAGGTTTGTACCTAGGATCCTGGATCTGTTTGTGATTGTATTTTGTATTTGTGAATTTAGGCTTAGTGGTTAGCACGTTTGCTTTGCACTTCCAAGTTTGGGGGTTTGATTCCCGCCTCTGCCCTGTGTGTGTGGAGTTTGCATGTTCTCCCCTTTCTTCAGGGGTTTCCTCTGGGCACTCCGGTTTCCTCCCCCAGTCCAAAGCCATGCGTTGTCTAAATTGTCCATAGTGTGTGAATGTGTGTGCGATTGTGCCCTGTGATGGGTTGTCCCCCGCCTTGTCCCCCGCCTTGTTCCCCGAGTTCCCTGGGATGGGCTCCAGGCTCCCCGCGACCCTGTGTAGTATAAGAGGAACAGAAAATGGATGAATGGATGGTTGATGTGTTAGCTACCTTCCTTTAAAACAGAATCAGAGCTAACTGAAGCCTACACTCCTTTGAATGTGTCCTGTCATTGTTGTCATCACAATATCACTTGTCACAGCTAAAACGGTAGGTTCTGGCTAAACTGATAACTGCACCAAAATGTTAATCATTTTCTGGCTCTAGCATAGTCACATCTATTTCTCAAACAAAGTGCTAATTTCTAGCGTGACTGAATCTTTACTTGTGCAAATTTGAAAGAAATGGAAAATGTCATTTTACTTATTTATTGTAAGAGGCTTCCTATTTGGTGTTCCAAAAGATGCAGACATGAGAAAACATGAAGTAAAAGTAACATTACTTTTACTTGGGGTGTTTGGCTAGTTCACATACCTTTGCTTTTGACCACATCAAAAGTTTAAAAGTTTGAGATTTACAATTTACCATACACCACAGTGTATGCTAGCATGAATACACACTGTTAGCTGTTACCAAATATTCTTTATTGTGCTCTATTTGGTGAGAGCAAGGTGCACCTCTTGTTAGATGGAGGTACAGTATGTGAGGTGACATTTTAGTATCTTGAAGCAGCAGTAAAATCCATTAGACACTAAGTGTGATGTACAGTTCTTAAAACACAGCTTCAAAGGATGTGCAGATAGAAAGAGAATTGCACACACATGGATTTCCAATGTCTTGTATAAGTCCGAAAGAACGCCCAACCTCCAACCATAACACTAACTTTAATTTCAGGCCCCAAATGGAAATATTTTGACTAGTTGAATTTTTCAAGTAAAATCAGTAAAATCAGCATGTTAATTTTTTAAATCACCTTTTCACATGGGGACCAAGCAGACATTCCCAGAACATTTTCATAGTGTCATATTCACAGCATGTGACCCCCATACAGAGATAAATGTTACCCCCATCACATAGACACAGCCTCACACAGCCAAGTGTTGTGCAGCAAAAGTTGTACCTATTATCATAATAATATTTACTACACAGCAGTATTTAAAACTTCTATCATGTGAATATTGAATAGATGTTTATTGAAAAGATAATATTGTAACTTTGTCCTTGGTTCTCTGAGCTTCCACCACACACATGCCTACAGACTCACACAACAAAACAGCACAGACTAGCTAAACAAAGTCCGCCAGGTTAGATAATAATTTCCGTAGCCTTTGTGCAAATACAGATAACACACAAGCACGCATGCAGAAACAATGCTGCTTATGAGTCAGAGGGTGCAAGAGACAAAGAAATTTCATAGAAATCCAAAGGAATGCTCATTTGCCCTTCAACACTCCCCTGCCTCTCTCTCTCTCTCTCTCTCTCTCTCTCTCTCTCTCTCTCTCTCTCTCTCTCTCTCTCTCTCTCTCTCTCTCTCTTTCTCTCTCTCTCCCCCCCCTGTGGAGAGCATTGGCTGGGACTCAGGGAGATGGGCATGGTTGCTAGGTGACCGGTTGTGGTTGCCATGGTGATTTTAAGTGGAACAGCTGGTCCAATCAGCATAAACTGCAGGCAGGCGAAGGCAGAGCCAGAGAGAGAGAGAGAGAGAGAGAGAGAGAGAGAGAGAGAGAGAGAGAGAGAGAGAGAGAGGCCTGCTGAAGCATGCAGGATGGAGAGAAGGAGTGAAGAAGAGGAACGATGAGTGAGAGGGCTGAGGAGGAACAGAAGCATAGAGGCAGACATTGAGCGAGAAAAAAGAGAAAAGTAGAGGAAAAGCAATGAAAAGGGAGCTCAGAGGAAGAGGCGGAAGAGGTGCGGATGCGAGGAGAGCAGAGGAAGGATGGTGTAAGAGGGTGAAAATTAGAAATGAAAAGACGAGAAAGGGGAAAGTCACAAGTTGCACATAAAGCTAGCGTCTTTAACACACTCACAGCCATCCACACACATACAAATCCAACCCGACACCAAGAAAAGTGGTTATCTAGATCATGGCATAGATATAACCCATTCTACAGATATTTCCAGTTACATTACTTATTCTCATTTATATATGTGTATCCCGTTTATCAGCAATGGAGGGCACAGTGTGTAATCCGAACATCAAACATAAAAAGATGAAAGAATTCAAATAATAAATCGAAAATGAATGGGGGTGATGTGGTTGGATTTCATTCATTTTCATACGAATGAAGCATTGCAACAGCAATGATGTGGAGACAGGACTGTAATACAGGCATTTACAGTTAATCTACTTCAGAACATTTTAGAATGTTCATCCTCAATTCCACACTCTCACCAACACTGACAAACCATCCTGTCAGGAGAACAGAAGAGAGCAATGCTCTGGCAGCACAGTGCGACTCATCCTGTAAGCATCTGAGGGACAATGAGTGATACACCAAAACACACACACACACACACACACACACACACACACACACACACACACACACACACACACACACACACACACAGAACCATGACTGACCTATACACTTAGGGATTATTTGTTATGTGTATTAGTTTTTATTTTTTCTCTCTTTTAAAATGTATGTGTAAATTTTAATGCTGTGTCAATACTGTAACTGCTAACAGTCATGTCAGTAAAGTTTACTGAAAGGAACTGAAGCAGTAGTAGAAAATATACAAAGGCTAATTCCATACTAAGCCTAACCTGAACCTTTATAACGTTTCATATGAATGTGACCATGTTATTGAGCCTGGCATGATAGATGACCGTTGTGATGACGAGAACTATTACATCGACCTTTAACAGTTGGGCATCATTGGACAGGCTGCACAGCACAACATCTTGACACATACTGTACTTAAGGATGTGTGTGTGTGTGTGTGTGTGTGTGTGTGTGTGTGTGTGTGTGTGTGTGTGTGTGTGTGTGTGCGCATGCACATTACAGAACTGCATCAAGAGTCACTGGAGTGTGTCCAGGCTATTCTCTCTTTTCTGTTCATCACTTTCCTTTCATTTCTAAATTCAAGCACCAAAATATGACTTCTAGTCATTTCCATAGAAACTGCATTGCTGCTATGGTTTAGATTTTCACACAACACACTATGCACCCGTGTGACACGGAACATGGATTAGAAAGAGAAAGGGTGGAACATGAGTGTATGTGACTGTATGTGTGTGTGTGTGTGTGTGTGTGTGTGTGTGTGTGAGAGAGAGAGCGAGAGAGAGCGTTGATAACATCACAGTGAGACCCTCTGAAGTGAGACACACTTAGTCTATGTGCCCCGAGGCTCAAAACTGCCATCACTGCCCTAGTCATACACAGAGTCCAGCCACAGTGTGGAGCTGGGCTTTCAAATTCAGTGCTGAACATTTGCATTGCTCAACACTGTACAACTGTACATGCACACTGTGCGAAACGAAGGTTTCTGTGGAGACGAACATGCCGCATCTCTGTGTGACAACAAGCTCGGGCGATGTGCACGATCATTGGGATGGTGGAGAGTGGCAGAGAATGAGAGGCTATCTAAATCTGATTTCGCTAACCATTGCTCCCTAGCCAGCACTTTAATAGGCCTGCAATAGAATAATGGACACTTTATGGGCCCTTTAAACACCAAACTAGGATTCACTCCAAAACTAACAAAGCTAACAGACCTTAGTGGTAGTGGGGCCTTGGCCAAAAACCTCCCCTACATCTCCTCCTCCTCCTCTCTTTAACCCACCCCCCCTTCTCCTCTGATGGAGTGCCAGGCAGTGAGATGGTCTGTACTGGTGTCCTTTGTGTTTGGCTACTGAAGCACATGGAATAGCAGTTTATAGCACAATAAAACAACATACGGACACTTTCATTTGATATAATGGCTGGAAATAATTCTGACCACTTCACACCTTCTTGCAGGGACAGAGGAGTAGGAAATTATTTATTCTTTTTTTTTTTTTTGCCAACTATCACATGACTTTCAAATGTTCCCTGCTTCCTACATTGCTTGCATGCAGACCAAACAGCCTCTGTTGGCAATGAATTTGGGCGTTTTTATTCTCTGAGTGGACAATAAGAGGATGAGCATGAGGGTGGGGGAGAGAGAGAGATAGAGAATGGAGGAGCCTTTCATGGCAAATGTGTGGTACAATGGTGACAGCGTTTTACAGACACTCACATGGCCCAGTGTCACTATTACAACATTTCATTAACTGAGAACATGGCCACTATGGCACTCAGCATGCCTAGCCAAAAGCCATAGTAGAATCACGACCAACCAGACTCAATAGGCTTCTAATGACTTTAACACTACTGAAACGATTAGTGGCAGCATAACCTTTATATCTATACAGTAATATCTCCTAGATCTTTTGCACCAGTAATTTAACACTATTATACTGGAGCATCGAGATTGGTCAAGCACAAGTTAAATCAATATTAATTAGTTCCAAATACAATTTATGTACAGTTTTACTCACTCCATGTACTAACAAATGTATTAACACAACACTATTATTAATTTATAACAGTATTATTACTACAACAGAGATTACTGGTGAAGAAGAAGAAAAAAAAAAAACAGAAAATAAGACCAAACAAATCCTTTATTTTATTATGCAATATATTGCTTGTAATATTCTTGCAAACAACAAGCATTTCCCCTCACACACTCGCTTAGAAAATTTAATTAGGAAATGATTTCTTCGGTTATTTGTGGTATATGAGCTTGTTTGCAACTCTTACTATATAAGACTTAACAAAGATTAAATCAACCGGGGCAGTCGCTTTCCCATCAGTATGAACAAGAAACAGAACATGTTATCGAGGTCTTTCTGAAGAGCAGCGAAATAAATCCATGTTCACAGATCATACAGAAAAATCAGTCAGAGAAAGAACATAAAGGGGGATGCATTTTTTTCTCTTCTCTAATCATCTGAAAAATGGCAAGTGTTTTTTTTTGTTGTTATTTTTTGTTTGTTTTTTTGCACGTACATCATTTTGCCACTTTATTGTTATGTTAGATTCATATCTCAGCATCCCTCAGTTGGCCTGAGCTCTATAGCTACGGTTGAAAAAAAGCACTGATAAATACTGAAGAGGCAGTCAATAAAACCAATAAGAGCCTTAAGACCAATCACTTTTAATAAAGCCAATCACTTGCAGTCTGACCGAAACCTGCTCAGCCGAATCACTCAAGACACAACCCCAGACTGACCAAACAAGAACTCACATTAGAATTGAGAAACATAAAAATTTAGAAGGCTTTGTTAATATATTTGAATCAAGGAGATCCCAGTCATAGTCCTAGATCACGGCATATTAAATTATATAGATCATTTTCAAAATGTCTAATTGTTTAGTGTAAACTAGGATTTTTTTCCTTCATTTTTTTCTATTTCTTTCATTGTCATATGTCATTGTTTTCATTCTTAACTGCATTGTACACTTGAATGTGCAGCATTTAAAATGCATTTGAATATTCATAAAACCAGTGCAATCCATTTTTCTCCTTACAGGTATCACTTTGATGAAAAGGTATTTTAAAATGTTTGTCATATAAATGAAGCAAGATAGAGCAAGCGAACCTACCTGGAAAGAGACAATGTTCCAAAATTTGACCTTCATCCCTTCCCCAGTTCCTCCTTCTCCAGTTTTCTTTTCATGGCCCTATGAACAATTACAATTTTTAGATTTATTTATTTTTTTGTGACATTTCAAACTGAATGTATTTCACTTTGCATATACTAATAGTATGCTAGTATACTTTTAGTATACAGTGTCGATACCTATCAACATGTTGCCGCTATTTTCAGATTTTTATTTTAATTTTCAAATCATTAATACAAAATATTGATTTTTATAAATCTCCTGGAAGCTTGTTCCATAAATTCACAGTGTATATCCATCTGTCTGTTTCACTCTCTCAGTTCATCTTATTCATAATTCATTGCTGCTCAAACAGAAAGGTGACCTTTCTTTCACCAATTCCAGGTATGACACCCATCAGCATGTGTCACGTTCGCCACTGTACATGTGAAGCGTGCACACACTGTAAGGGATCAGTCAGCATATAATGTATCCATGTTGAACCCTTGACAACCAGACGCTATATGCAGAAGGTAAAGGTTGTGGAAAGTCGAAAGAAAAGGAGAGGAAAGCATAGATGAAGACGAAAGCACAGGAGAAGAGGATAGAGGCTCCAACAGCTGTATGCTAAACCCTCAAACAGCTTCATGCAAAGAGCAGGGTAAAGGGGGAGGGGAGGCTGAAAAAATGTTTTATCATTGTCTGCTGGTCCATGCATCCTGAGTTTATATCATAAGTGAAAAGGCTTTCGTGACTAAACACTAGAAACATAGCGTGTTCATGAACTTTGTCAAAAATGAGCCATGACAAACCTACATCCCTAAATGTGATTAAAATAAAAAAAAATTTAGAGCAGTGTTTTAACCACTAAGCATTATCATAGATCTAATTAGTTCCAAATGTCTAAATTAGATTAGATTAGATTAGATTCAACTTTATTGTCATTACACATGTATAAATACAAGGTAACGAAATGCAGTTTAGATTCCAATCAGAAGTGCAAGAGCAGCAAGTGCAGTATATACAGTATGTGCA
>CM042559.1:6840000-7010000 GCA_023630585.1 Cranoglanis bouderius
TACACCTACCAGTTGTTTACTACAGTGAACAATTACTGACTGTATCCTGTTTGTCGCTATGCACAATTTGGGATCAACTCTACTCCACCCTTCAGTTGGCAGGGAACTCTCTAAGACCACATCTGACCTGATATTTTTTGGGTGATGGACCATTCTCCTTCACAGCAGTGACACTGATATGGCAGTGTGAGTGACGCTTGTCAGGCACAGCAGCACTGCTGAACAGCTGCCACTGTTGGGTCCTCAGTCATTTTAAATAAAATTGCATTTAATTTGAGTTTTCAGATTCAGATCTGGTGCAGTTTAGAACAAATAAACACAGTTATTCCTGTAATTTTCCTCATGAAGGTGTTCCCCCTTCCCTGCTCAATTTGAACGTGATGAAAGCCGCCCCTCAGCTCTGGGTGTAATACACAGCAGAGGAAATCTGGTGGGCTGAAACGACGTGTGGATGCTCTCGTGTGTCTTCTTTTAGATGGGTGGGCCTGCTTAAAGACTGACCTATTTTTGTAGACGTGAGAGAGTGCAAGGAAGTAAAGGGAGTGTTGTTCCTGCAAAATAGGAAACAGCCAAAGCAAATATAAAGTGCGGAGTGAAGGGAGGAGAGTAGTGGAAGAGGAAAAGTGGACTCAGTGGATATCGCCCTCGAAGCTGCTGAAACGTCTTGTTGCTTGTAATCATTGTAGGTGAGCCATCACTTCTTTTCATGATTGACATATTAAATTAAGTGCTAGATCTCATAAATATGTTAACGTTTTGCTAATATAGGCCTATACATTATATTAAACAGTCAGAATACTAATTAATGAGTATTTTATTTTAATGATGGCAAGTAATTATATCTGAACTGTAGTCTGTTGTAGCCTCAGGAACAGTTATATGATAAATATGTAATGTGCTATATATGAATAGATTTTATATTAATGTTGCCATTTTGTCAGATAAATAGTAAACAGTTTTATAAACAGTAAGGATTTGTAAAAGTAAAAAGTAATACTTTAAAACATTTAAGAGAATTTTCAAATTGATGGAACAGCAGTTGATTTACGTGAACATGAATAAAGAGCCAAAAAAAAAAAAGTAGCTTCCTTATTATAAAATGAACTACCGTGAAGTAATTAGAATGTGACTCTGATAAACTGTTTCCTCTCCCTCTAATTAAATGGGAGGTAACACAATCTGCATGCTCCAGAGACTGAAAAACACTTGTGAATGCTTTACAGTTTACCCTACAATTCAGACGTTTTATTTAGTCCACTTTTCACTCCTGGTTTTGAGAACAGAAGAGTTCAGGACACGACCTATAAGACAAGACCTATGAGTGTTTTAATAGTAGGAAGCATATGTTGTAAGAATGGTTTAAACCCAATTTAAAGAACTATATCCTATGTTCTAGCATCAAGATTTGTTAAACAGAATATTTCATTTTTTCCAGCGTGAGGGACCATGGCCATCCTGCTGATTTCGATCACCCTGCTACATATCTTCACACTGGCGTTTCTGTTCATTGCCACCTTGGGAAAGGTTAAAAATAATTAAGCTTCTGCTCACAATTCAAGATATCTATCTAGCTTCTGCTCACAATTCTTATCTATCATATCCCCCCCCCCCAAAAAAAAAAAAAACATTACCTGCAGAAATAAACCAGTTCATTGAAATAAACCAGTTCAGTTTGCTTCATATATACACCTTGTGATAAACAGGTGTACAAATTCCACATTTCAGAAATTATGAGAGAATTCTCTAATATTATGATCCTCAATCACCAGTTACAATTTTGTCTGTTTCTTCTGTTGATTCAGTCCTGGTGGGTGTGGAGCAGCACCGAGAGATCAGACCTCTGGTACAACTGCAGATTAGACAATGAAACCGAGACGTGGTTTTGTATGTCGTCGAAAGAGACAGGTAATGTCCCCTGCTCACCTTATATATCCTAACTGTTCACAGTGTTAGAATTCAGTACAAACTGACTTTTTTATTCTTTAGCTTCTTTATTGACTGAAAGCACACTTAATGTTGAAATGTATCTTTCAGAGTGGCTTCAAGCTGTCCAGGTCCTGATGGTCTTGTCTGCTGTCTTTTGCTCCGTCTCATTTCTTGTTTTCCTCTGTCAGCTCTTTATTATGTCAAAAGGAGGCCTTTTCTACCTTACAGGAGTCTGCCAAGCATTCGCAGGTAAAATTTGTGACATTTTGAAGTTCTGGTCCTAGTGTGAATTACAAAAGTATAGTAAAAGTTACATTCACTGAGCACATTATTATGAACACCTGTACACCTACTCATTCATGCAATTATCTAATCAGCCAATCATGTGGCAGCAGTGCAATGTATAAAATCATGCAGATACGTTACAGCAGCTTCGGGTAATTTTCACATCAACCATCAGAATGGGGGAAAAATGTAATCTTGACTGTGGCATGATTGTTGGTGCCTGGCGGCATGGTTTGAGTATTTCTATAACTGCTGATCTCCTGGGAATTTCCATGCACAACAGTCTCTAGAGTTTACTTAGAATGGTGCAATAAAGAAAAAACATCCTGTGTTCTGCGGACAGAAATGCCTTGTTGATGAGCGAGGTCAGAGGAGAATGGCCAGACTGGTTCGAGCTGACAGAAAGGCTACAGAAACTCAGATAAACACTCGGTACAGTTGTGGCAAGCAGAAAAGCATCTCAGAATGCACAACACGTCGAACCTTTAGGTGGATGGGCTATGACAGCAGAAGACCATGTTGGGTTCTAATTCTGTCAGCCAAGAACAGAAAAGCTGCAGTGGTCACAGGCTCATCAAAACTGGACATTTAAAGACGGGAAAAACGTAGCCTGGTCTGATGAATCTCAATTTCTGCTGAGGCACACAGATGGTAGGATCAGAATTTGGCACCAACATGAATCCATGGATCCAACCTGCCTTGTGTCAACAATCCAGGCTGGTGGAGGTGGCGTAACAGTGTGGGGAATGTTTTCTTGGCACACTTTGGGCCTGCTAATACCAATCAATCATCACCTGAATGCCACAGCCTGTTTGAGTATTGTTTCTGACCATGCGCATCCCTTCATGGCCACAATTTACCCATTTTCTAATGGCTAATTCCAGCATGATAATACACCATGCCACAAAGTTATCTCAAACGTCGTCTCAAACTGGTTTCATGAGCATGACAATGAGTTCAATGTTCTTCAGTGGCCTTCCCAGTCACCGTATCTGAATCCAGTAGAACACCTTTGGGATGTGAAGAACGGGAGATTCACAGCATGAAAGCGCACCAGAAAAATCTGCAGGAATTATGTGATGCAATCATTTCTACATGGACCAGACTCTCAAAGGAATGTTTCTTGAAGGAATCTTGTGCAATCCATGGCATGAAGAACTGAGGCTGTTTTAATAGAAAAAGGGAGGCCCTAATAAAGTGCTCAGTGAGTGTATATTATATTCTTATGTTATATTTTGCTTATATTACATACCATGGGGTCAGAGTGTCTGAGCCAACTAGTGAAATGTTCTATTTTATATTCTTTTCTACTTTAATACAAAATGTTTCATTACAAATTATATCAGCAACAACTTGACTGAAAAGTACAATCTAAGAAATATTTAAATGAGCTCCCAAGTGGTGACACAGAAAAGAGTTTGCCTTATCGTTGACCATACTCTTTCTCCCCTGTCAATCATAACAACAAGCGCCAATCATGGGCATCTGTGAGCTCATATACAGTGGGCATAGAAAAGAATCACCCCCCTCTAAAATAATCACATTTTGTTGATTTTCAGCCTGAAATGAAGACGGACACAGTTTTTGTTTTATCCAGCTGTATTTACTCAGTGCAATTTATAACATCCAAGTGAAAGATATAACACCAACATGTCAGATTTTTATTTTTATTTTTTTTATAAAAAAAACAGAATCACTGAGTTGGAAAAAGGATCACCCCCCTCCTAAAATGACTTGTAAACTCAATCAGGTGTAGCTAATCACCTTCTCAATGGCACACAAAGCCATTTGACTTTCAACCGTGATCAGCTGTGGTCATTTTGATTAGCTCAGCATGAAAAGAGCTTTCCTGGAGCATTTTTCAGTCCTTGGTAGTGCAACTGAAGCAAACAATCAACTATGGGTGGCAAGGCACTGTCAAAAGGTCTCCGGGATAAAGTTGTGGACAGGCACAAGTCAGGAGATGGGTACAAAAAAATTTCAAAGACTTTATCAATGCCTAGAAGCACAGTGAAGTCTATTATTAAGAAGTGGAAGGTATCTGGTACAACACAGACCCTCCCTGGATCAGGACGTCGCTCTAAACTGGATGAAAGAGGCATACAACAACTCTGAAGCAGTTGCAGGAATTTATGACAAAGAGTGGTCATTGTGTGCTTGTGACAAATATATCACAAATTCTCCACAAATGTGGCTTGTATGGGAGGGTTGCAAGAAAAAAGCCACCCACGACTGAGCTTTGCCAAAATGCACCTTGAAGATTCTGAGGCCACATGGAAAAAGTCAGATGAGACTAAAATTGAATTATTTGGCCTCAAAACCCAACGATATGTCTGGCAGAAATCCAATACAGCTCACCATCCAAATAACACCATTCCTACAGTAAAGCATGGAGGTCGTAATATCCTGCTATAGGGGGGTTTCTCTGCAGCAGGGACTGGAGCACTTGTCAGGATAGAAGGAAAATGGATGGGGCAAAATACCGTCAAATTCTTCAGGAAAATTTGCTGCCCTCTGCCAGAAAGTTGTCTATGGGAAGAAGATTTACCTTCCAACATGACAATGACCCAAAGCACACAGCAAAACTGACCACACAGTGGTTGAAGGAGAAAAAGGTGAATGTCCTTGCATGGCCTATTCAGAGCACAGACTTAAACCCCATTGAAATCTGTGGAATGACTTCACCATCGAATTTAATTGAACTTGAGCAGTTCTGCAAAGAAGAGTGGGCAAATATTGCAAAGTCTAGATGTGCAAAGTTAGTAGAGACATATTCCAACAGACTAAAGGCTGTAATTAAAGCTAAAGGTGGTTCAACAAAATACTGACACAAGGGGGCTGATCCTTTTTCCAACTCAGTGATTATGTTTTTTAGTTTTTAAAAATTTTTTCTGACATCTTGATGTTATATCTTTCACTTGGATGTTATAAGTTGCGCTGAGTAAATACAGCTGGATAAAACAAAAACTGTGTCCGTCTTCATTTCAGGCTGAAAATCAACAAAATGTGATTATTTTAAAGGGGGGTGAATCTTTTCTATACCCACTGTATGCTGAAGAGGGCAGATAGCATTTTCGAAGTGTGTTATGCTGCTCTGTGATGCAGCATGCATAGCAGTTCGAAAAGATAATAATAAAAAATAAATAGTATTAAAAAAATAATATTAGTACTTGGTATTTATTAGTATTAGCTACATCCCCCTTTTGCTTTAATGGCAGCATGCACTATAGCTGGTGTAGACTCCACAAGTTTGTGTAATGTGCTTAAATTTAAATAGTGATCTAGAAATAGTGCAGAATATTGAATATTCAAGATATTGAACATTTTCTTTTTTGTTTTAAATTGTTTCTAAATTATGTTTATTGTCAGTTTTAAATTATAAAAAAAATTATAATTCCCAGATTTTCAGTGTGGTTACAGACATTGTATACTGTATATAGCAAGAAGCAAGAATATTTTTATGAAAAAAAGTGCAAGTTACATAATTACAGCCAACTTGAAGTCTCCTTAATGAAATTTTGGCTCTGTAATAGTTTCTCTCTTTACTTTTCTCTCACAGGTCTCACAACCTTCACTGCTATACTCATCTACACGTTACACAACAAAGAAATTCTTCAGGACTATAAAACGTTGAGCTCAGGGCACTTTAGTTACTGTTATATTTTGGCATGGGTGTGTGTGCCTTTGCTAATGTGGAGCGGACTCATGTACATTTATTTGCGCAAAAGGGAATAGTGTCACAGTTGGCTCCTGACTGAGTTCAATATAAAACAGCCACAGCAATATGTATAAATATATTGCATCACTTTTATATTGTAACAAAAATAAACTTAATATTTTTTCTTATTTTGTACCACAATATCCTATAGACTATATACATATACAAGTATGTATATACATGTAATATATATATATATATATATATATATATTTATATATATATATATATAGTGCCCTCCACTAATACTGGATAAACCTGTGTTTTGTTTGATATCCATGAGAGCAGAGTATTTTTGTGTTTTTTTAAGAAAAGATTAAACAATAAAGACAATTTTTCACAGCCTTCTTTGCTCATTTTTACCAAGGGTGCCAATATTAGTGGAGGGTACTGTATACATACAGTACTGTGCAAAGGTTTTAGGCAGGTGTGGGAAAAATGCTGTAAAGTAAGAATGCTTTCAAAAAAAGACATGTAGACTATAGACTATCTTCAGCATAAAGAAGAACAAGGAGTCCTGGAAGTGATGGTGTGGCCCCCACAGAGCCCTGATCTCAACATCATCGAGTCTGTCTGGGATTACATGAAGAGAGAGAAGCAACTGAGGCTCCCTAAATCAACAGAAGAACTGTGGTTAGTTATCCAAGATGTTTGGGCCAACCTACCTGCCGAGTTCCTTCAAAAACTGTCTGCAAGTGTACCTAGAAGAATTGATGCTGTTTTGAAGGCAAAGTGTGGTCACACCAAATATTGATTTGATGTAGATTTTTCTTCTGTTCACTCAGTTTGCATTTTGTTAATTGATAAATATAAACTATTAACATGCCTATATTTGAAAGCATTCTTACTTTACAGCATTTTTTCCCCACACCTGCCTGAAACTTTTGTACAGTACTGTATACACACAATGCATTAGATTATTATCTCAGCAATAACTCAGGAACTGAATATAGTAGAATCTAATTTTCACAAAAATAGAGGTCTACTATTATTTCATTGTGATATAAGAAATTATTATGATAAATAAACTGTCAGTATAAATGCACTCTCTATGGTAATGCAGTCTCCCCTACTGTTGGCAGTTTTTTCAGAGACGTTGTATCTCATGATGAACACATGACTGGTTCTATGCTAATAGCTTCAATCACGTTGTATGATAAGCATGAAGTTCCTGCAGGCACAGGCTTCATAGTCTCTTCTTTTATGTCAATAGTTAGGTAGGCTTTATATGGTTCCACAGGACTGAACAAAGCCCCAGTAAAAATGAAGAAATGCTCTCTCCAATGGTAGACAGAGAGATTTTAATCGCAGAATTACCATATCTCCACACAACCACGCAGTGTCTCCAGTTCTACAAGTGGCTGCATAGAATACAATATAGCTGCCGATGTGTTTAACAGCAGAGCAAGTGGTCGACTCTCAGCCAGCTATTTTGTTTTCTTGCTAGCATATAATCAGGCAGCAAAATGAATAAGGTGCAGTTGTCAATTCAAAATAAATCATTTTAGTGTTAACAACCATCAACTTTCTTATTGAAAGGAAAAAGCAATAGAAAAAAATAATTGAACCTTTTTGTATTTTGAGTAGTTGCAATTAAATTTGAAGTCCATTGGAGTAGGTGTTGTGTTGTAAGGCTAAAGGCATTATGAGTTCGGTGAGAGTGGTGTTTATGGGAAGAGACAGATTGCATTAAGAAAAGAGAAAATGAAGAGGTAAATGAGGAACAGTAGAACTGCTTAAGAAACATTGAGGTAAAAACATTGAGGTGAAAACTATTTAGAAAGCTCTTTATTTTCAATTTGGATGGGTTTTCCTAGTATGTTTAATTGGTAAATTTTGTTGGGAAACTCCATTCTTCTCTCCTTCCACTAAAGCATCTCACAGAAATTATTTTTTTTTAATTCTCCCCCAACTCCATTCTGTCATATCCAAAAGGTACACACCATCACAAAACTGCCAAAGAGGAAAAAATGTCACTAAGGAAAGAAAAATTAAGTAATGAGAAGTCCTCAAGTCCATGTGTCCCCTGTTGAGTAGGAAACTCAGAATGCTGTGATAAAACATAGCCACTAGAAGGCATCATCACTTTAGCTGCTGCACAATGACTGCGTTCAGCAGGTTGGCCTCCTTCAGTGTCTGACTCTCGTCTGTCAGCTCCTTGTTGGGGAAAGTCGTCATGAGGACAAACTCCGCTGCAGCCATGGCTGGCCGAGCGCTCGCCACAAACTGGCGTATATCAGAGACCCTGAGGGGAAAGAAACATGAAATAAAGATGTTGTAATGGCTTTGGTTGATTCTTATTATTTTTACGTGTCAGTAACGAGGCTCTGGGGGGGAAAAACAAAAAGCAAATTCTTATACAGTCTTGTGCTTTTGTCTTATGTAACATAAGCTGGAGTCGACTATATTGAGCCGATGTCCTAAACTGAATGTCATTTTACCACAACACTGTTGGATTCTCTAATCTGATTGGTCAGCAGTAGATCCGATTGTAATTCAAAGCACAGGTTTATATTAATGTCCTTGATCTACTACATTACTGTTTCTATAAGAAAACTAATTCACTTGTATGGTGGACACCAAAAAAAAAATAATAATAATAATTAATTAATTTAAAAAATAAAATATAAAAAAAAACAAAAAACAAAAAACCTTGAAAAAGCCTTCTGTAAGGACATGTTTCTGTAGGGAAAGCATCTCGTTTATCAGTGCTTTGTAATGCTTCAGTAAGTTTTCCACCATGGGAGAGACAGAGGCCTTGGCACTTTCCATGTTCTCTGAAACATGACATGGTGTGTTTTGTCTTGTCTTTAAAAAAAAAATTTTTAAAAATCAAGCGAGAAAAGAAGGGTTCACATGTTCCCTCAGAGTTACATTGATTTACAGTACCAGCAGTGGTATCATTGACCTTTTCAAGGGCATGAACAAGAAAACAAAACTTGTGGATCTTGTGAAAAGAAGTTTTCTGTTTCTGGCAGCTGACTCAGTCAAACCCAACAACATCCTTGTGGCAACACAAGTTTGTGAAACCTCGTCCAATGACAGTCTCATAACTTCATAACTGGACATATGGACACACACATATATGGATATATAGATATAATGAACATAACCACTGAAACCATCCATGTGCCATTTTGTGATAAATTGTAATTGTTCTTTTCTTTCTTTTGGCATTGTTTTTGCTCTCTGGTTTCGATGACTGTTTCATGCACCATTGTAAATGAGGAAGAAAAACATGCTACAGATCTCTAGAATGTAATGAATCTGACTACTTACGTAAGTGAAAGCCAGCAAGTCTGGCTGTAATTATTGAGGCAGTATGTTTTGATCCTGTACCTGTGGCTGTGGTTAAACTTCTGCACCAGTCGTCCTCCGTCGGCCAGTCTGATCTGGATGCTGGTGACGGGTTGCGACTCGTCCACGCTGATAGACGCACAGGCCTGAGCCTCGATCGCAGCCTGATGTGCCTGATCCATTCTTGGGACAGATACCAACTCTGGAGTGGCACTGAGAGAGGGATTTAATGAGAAAAAGAAGGGAGGAGAACACAGAATATATTCCTCCTTGTTAATTAAATTCTCTAAACTCTAGAATTATTAGCACCCTTAAGTGAAATAGGCCATTTTTATTATATTTTTTATATTAAAGAGCTACAAGTTATGTAATTGGTATCAAAAAAAAAAAAACCAGTCAATTAAAAATAACATTTATCACAGTCAGGGTATGATGAGAGAGAACTACACAGTGGAGCTTGCTGTCAATTTTCAAAATTAGACTGCATCTCCAGAACAATAAGCTGTTCGGAAATGAACTTTTTGCTTGAAAGTAGTGCTTTCTGAGATCAACCCACAAAATGCAGAGTCTGAACTTCAATCAATGACACGTACTGTACATCTGGAGTAACGTGTTCTCTTCAGATGTGACCAAACTAGAACTTTGTGTGCTCTGTGATCCCTCCCAGTCTTTTATAACCTTGTTGGACATTATTGGTGTTCTGGTATTTTTCTCACCAGAAGAGACTTCATATAATGTTAAAGGTAACGATGTCCAGAACATAAATCATTAAAGCCAGTAATTACACTACTTGAGAAAACGCTGGTTTAAAATAAAACTCCTAGTTTTTTTTTATTTTATCCTCCTTAAAAAAAATAATCCTAGTGTCCCCATATGTTCAGCTCAAAATATCACTCACTGCGTTGCATGTGTTCTTGCTTTATATAATCAAAGTGCTGATTATGTGGCAACTGACCTTTGAACAGAAAGTGGAATGTACATAGAGCACTTGCTCACCTGCCCAGTTTCTGTCCCTCCCCAGTAAAAGCCCTAAAGGCAGGCTTGGGTTTGGTGAAGTCTTCATCCCTATGGTCCTCCATATCCAGATTCACCTGCCCACCACGAGCACGCTGCCTCAGCTCCAGAGGAATCTCCCTGAGACACAAAGCGAGTTTACATTAAGTCAGGAGCCAGCTGTAACTGTAGATTAACTTGAAGTAAAAGAACCAGTGAACATAGTAATTTGGTCAAAAAAAGTTCCAACATCCCAAACTCACCCCCTGCGGATGGACTCCAGGAAGAGGGCATTCCCAGGATCACTGTAGTTTCTGAGCTCTCCATCATCAAGGCTGAATCCTGACTTCCACAGCTTCAGCACCACATGTACCTGTATCATGGCAACAGTCACTAAGGTTACATCAGAGACTGCCCTAATTAACCCTACTCACAAGCTCTAATGTAGTTCAGGAGCTTGTTGACTCACATCTTGTGTACTGCTAGCGGATCTCCTCTCTCCAGCCACGTAGGCAGACGCTTCTTCTGGTGCTGCACCCAGACGATAACCACCTCCTACAAACGCCTGCGGGAGAGGCACAAAATTACAAGACACCGTCAGGCAGAACGCAGAAAGACTGAATCAGAAACTAAGTGAAGAGGTATCAAGAGTAAAGCTGCAACAACAAAGCAACACAATCAATACAAATCTATAATAAAAGTTAGCAACAAATTTTATTATGTATTAGTTTGAAGCATGCAGTGGCGCACTTTTTCACTTTCACTACCATCACTTTATTTAGAATAAAAATACATTTAAAGGAAATAGCAGAGCATGTTACATTGTAATCATTTAGAATCATTCATTCGTGGTCAATGTGATAAACAGTAGAAGCCCAATGTACCTGCTTGAATTATGCACGATATTAATTTATATTATATAACTCAATATTAATTTCTTGTTTATAGGACTGTTGTATAAAAGCAAGATCACATTTATACGTGCTGAATGATACAAACAGTGAAATGGACCAGTGCTGATATACTAAATATAAGCACTCTTGGATGACCGCTTGTTCAATCAAATAAGTGGACCGGAACCAGCTGTTGTATAACATAAAATATTAATCTACGACACAAATGTTTTCTCACTTTAAAACTCGTGCCATGACGCATGTGCAGCTTCTGTACCGTGAGTAGCGAAGCTATTTGAATCAAGTAACTTGTCACAATCTATGATCATACCATGACTATTTTTTATTTTGGTTTTTAAGACTTTTAAAAAAATTTTTTTTATTATTTTGCAAGTTTCTGAACAGAGCAATCAAACTAATTTCCCTATTGATGAAAATATATGTAGCCAACCATTACAGAGACACCTTTGGCCAAAGAATCTTTTCAAACTTGTTAACAAAATGTAAAAACAATATCTGTAAAATGAAAATGAAGCACGGATCATGTATTTCAAAAACGTTCAATAAAAAGTATCACCTCTACTAATGTCTCTACTAAGTGCCATAAATGGAAAGGTGACTGACAGGCGAGAGGGTATTTAAATATGTTTAAATACTGAATACATTAGCTGAGTTGGTTTTATATTTTAACAATTTTAAAATAAGCAATTGGTGTCCCATTGTTTTGGTTTTATTTCACTTTTCTCAGCATTCGGTGTAAAACTGAGGAATGGCCGTGTAAAATCTTTGCCACTCGGTATATCATAAGGAGGATCTAGTTTCGTTTGATTTTTTTGGAAGTCGCTTAAAACCCTCATTTTCAACTGTTTTGATGGGTAGCAGATCCTTGGCCAAGTGAAATGTCATCACAGCAGTCATGTCTGTCCAGTGCTTAATTTTTTCTCACGACTAGTAACTTTTCTTTTAGTAAGCATTTCTTTACTTCAGCATTGTTTTTGGCTGTGGTGCCGTGGACATGTGCTCCCGGTGTTCTCTGGTGTTCGATGTATTCTTTGGGGTGCTTCCTTGATGGTTAAATAAGTTTGTCGTGTTTCCTCGACATGCCAATCTTCCCTTTGCATGCTTTACAAACAACCACGCACCGTTTGCGCTGTCTGCCATGTTTCATGTTCTGAGCTATGATGAGATGTTACCAAGCAAAACAAGGAGGAAGTGCAAGCTAAGGAACCGCATATTCCTGGTTTGTTCATGTGTCTGCCATGGAGCTCCAATCAGTTGGCATTCTGTCCTTGTTCTGCCTTCAAAATGCTGCATTATTTATCTTGGATGTGAACAAGTGCTACCCAAAAATGCTACTTGTTAAATACTACACAGGGAGTATTTTTAGTGGCCATGATGATGCTGTGTGTTAAGAAATATATTGCTGTTTGCTGTCACTTGCCTAGTGTTAACAACACATGAGTATATACTACCTTAGCCTTGCTGGATTCTCCAAGCCCTTTGCCTGCTTTGTCGACTGGAATGGCCCCGTGCTCCTTAGCACCCTTGAACAGGTCCTCAACCACCTCATTTGTGCTCTTCTTCTTGGGTGGACCAACAATCTGCTGACCACTGCGTTCTGAACCACCAGCGAAGAACCTGCGGGATAAGAAATCAATCATCAGGGATGAATAACGCTGACAGCACACTGTAGTTAATTCTCCACTAAGTTTCCAGTGTAGTGGCTGGATGTGGTGTAGAGTAGCAGGTCTCCAGAGATTATCGTCAGCAGAATGTGCTTGCATGGAGTACAAGGCACGTGTGGAAATACTCAACTGACAACAGTTCATATACACATACTGACCTCTGACCTTCTTCATCGCTCTCCTCTTCATCTCCATGCGTCAAGTCTCTGAAGGAAGTCACTCGGTGTTCACTAAATAAGAACATATGTAAAATAAGCCTGTGCAAATACTAAGACAGTTAAGGCTTACATCTTGCAGAGGGTTGCGAAATGACTCTGGTATCACTGCATCAGGTAGCAAAGGGACAGACTAAATGAACAGCAAAACTGCAAACACCACCAAATACGAATATCAAGTAGTTACAGGAGTGTTTGCAACCACATTCTAACTATCATTATAGAGTTTAGATAAGAGAGTTTAGAATTTCAGCTTTTATTTCCTGGTATTTATATGTACATGTGTTAAACAACATAGATCATAGCACATTTTGCATCAGACCACCCAATTTGTAGGCGAACACAATACCGGAACATATGACTGAGGGGTTTCTTGTTAGATTGATTGTTTAAACAATAAATAGCTCTGATCATCTACTGTTGGTTTTAGCCTTCTGTTTCACCTGTGAAGACTGCATTTGTTGTTAAAAAGGATAAGCCTACATAAAGATCAGAGAGCAGTCTATGGGAGAACAGCAAGCCATTTTGAAGCTGAGAAGAGGGAAAATCATTCAGAGGCACTGCACAAACATTGGGCATAGCCAGTTTGGAATGTCAGACACCGAATAGGTCGGCCAAGGAAAACAACAACTGATCAAAGAAACATTGTGTGTGCTGTGAAGAAAAACCCAAAAACAACAGTCAGTGACATCACCAACAACCTCCACAGGGCAGGGGTGAAGGTATCACAATCCATCATTCGAGGAAGACTTCAAGTGCAGAAATATTGAGGCCGTACCACAAGATGCAAACCACTCATGAGCAGTAAGAATCAGAAAGCCAGATTGGAATTCACAAAGAAATACAGAGATAAGCAACAAAAGTTCTGGTACCAAGATTAACCTCTACCAAAGTGATGGAAAGGCCAAAGTGTGGAGAAAGAAAGGATCTGCTCAAGATCCAAAACATACCAGCTCATCAGTCGAGGTAGTGTCATGGGCTTGCATTCTGTCGCCAATTTAAAGAGAAATACATCCAATCTAATCGGGAGGAACTTTATCATGCACCAAGACAAGGATCCAAAACACACTGCCAACGCGACAAAGGACTTTATCAGAGAGAAAAAGTGGAAGGTTTTAGACTGCCCAAGTCAATCACCAGACCTTAACACAAGCGAGCATTTCACCTCAAGGGGAGAATGAAGGGAGAAAGCCCCCGAAACAAACAACAGCTGAAAGAGGCTGCAGTAAAAGCCTGGAAAACCATCACAAAAGAAGAAACCAACAATTTGGTGAGGTCAGTGAGTCGCAGGCTTGATGAAGTTATTGCCAGCAAGGGATATGCAACCAAATATTCCATTTACCTTGATAGACCACGAGGGCATCGCACCTTTCAAGTGGAAAAAGTGAGTTGAGTCAAAAGCACTGACCAAAATATTACTCATATGAGATGAGGGGAAGGTGGTCAGACTTCCAATAGCGACAATTAATATCATCTGCCATTTTTATTGAAGGGGGAAAAAAAGAAGCCTCTTTTGGTAATTTGTTGAGTGATAACTCGTATCAGCGCAGTCCAATGTTAAAATGCAGATTCCCTATGCAAAATGCGTAAAGGTGGCAGGTCTAGAGTAGTTCAGAGAAAAAGCGAGTTACACAATTGTTTTCCACTTTCTTTAGTTTGTGCCGGAACTATGATTATATAGTTTGTGTAACGTATTGAAGGTGAAACTCACTCAAAATCTTTTCCATAAACACAGGTCAAGTTCTTGCTAATGAGGTTTAGGACATAATACTGGCTTACTGCAACCTATAAACCTCTAGTTTCTCACAAAATAACAACACGGGGACTGGTTTACATTCTCAACAGACACATAGTATGTTGCCAGGCTTCCATCCTCTCAAAGTTTCAAATATGGAATTGTCGTAGAAAACTTCAAGTTATGTGGATGATGATGTAGTTCCACTTTGGACTAAAAAAAATGAACTTATATAGTTTGAAGTCATTTGAAGCATGCGTTTACAGAAAAGACATCCATTATTGGTTGGTTACATCAGATGTATAGATGTACAAAACTAAGAAGCAAACTTCTTGCAGATCCAGTATAATTGAGGGACAGGGGAAATTGTGTGTGGGGTTTTTTTTTTGTTTTTTTTGTTTTGTTTTGATCAGATTATTCCCTTAAGAAATGTGGACAAAAGCTGATATGGAAATAACTGTGCTGCTGCTTTACCTTGGTCCCGTGGGTCGAAGGCCCGGGCCGCTTTCTGGCTGGGAAATGGTAACAATATCATCATCTCCTCCATCCTCAAAGAAGCTGGCAAGGGCAAGCTGAGGAGACGTGAACACCGTGAACACCAGGGCCACAAGCGCTTCATTAATGACGCGTAAAGGCAATATGGCTGAATCTGACCTTAGCAATCCGATAGCGATTCACAATACATCACTAACAGCACAGCTAATTATAAATTATATATATAAAAAAAGAAGGTAAAGCTTGCTCGCGCTGTCTTCAGTATTCTACAATATCATTCAACTGTGAACATTTGTTGTATATCATGAACCTAACAAATTATTATTGCACGTTTAGCGACTCGTCACTGCTGTAGCTAAACCAGCTAATCAATCTACAGTATAGTGCCTGTGATTTAGTTACCTAGACAACGTGAACACTTCTGAGGCAAATCTAATTTATTACGCCTGTCAGGCTAATTTTAATGGTAAAGTGCTCAGACTCGGGGTGTTTCCCATCAACAGTGACTTGCACAATTCACTAGCCGGTTAGTTAGCTTATGCTAGCTAATTAGCTACCTACTGAGCGTGCCAGCTTAAAGTGAACTTGTAATTTACAGTCAGATATAATGCATGCAAAGCAACTTTAAGCCTGCTTCACCTGCAAATCCCAGCCAGCTGATTCGAGGAAAAACCGAGCTCTCTCCTCTTCGACACCGGTAACTGCAACAAAATCCCTCACCGATTCATCCCGCGACGCCATTTTGATGTGTGGAACTGCAGCTAGGTCCGACTGCTCGACGGGAAACAGTGGACTGAAAACTTTGGTACCGCTTTAGGTAGAAAACAAACGTTCCAGAGTGCCTGTACTATAAGAGTCCGATATAACAGTGATAGACAGTGTCCTCTAGATCTGTTTTGAATCAGTCTCTCCATAAATGCAAATGCATGCCATTTTTGTATGACTAAAGCAAAGGTTCTCAAATTTTTTGCAACCAGGAGCCCATTTACTAAATTTAATTGAAAACATATATGTTTTTTTTTTTTAAATTTTGTTTATAAGACCCATAGAGATGTGTATTCCTGAACTTTCCACCCACAGAACACGTTAGGCTCAAGTTGATTGTTTAAGGCGTATTTGTCTCAATGACAAATATAATGACTCTAATCATGCTGAGTTGTGATTTTCACCACTGTAACTAAATTTACAAGATAACAGATTTGCATCACCGACTTTTGGGGTTCATCGTCGGACCCCATTTGGAGAATCATGGCATTCATCAATGAAAATAAACCGAGACGCGCCAGATGATGACTGAGGAAATTAATTTTGTGTTTGTCCTGTCAGGTCTATGGAAGGCAGATCAGGCCAGAAATCACATTATATATATATATATATATATATATATATATATATATATATATATATATATATATATATATATATATATATATATATATATATATATATATTAGTATGAAAGTATAGCTTCAAATATATGAATTTTGTAGATTGTTTTAATTTTGTTCTGTGTTTATGCGTATAACAGTAAATATACAGTATGTGGAATAATGTCTAGTTGTAGTACTCATATACACCACTAGATGTCAGTGTAAGTTCGAAATAAAGGTGGACAAGCGCCAGGAAACCTGTCTGGTCAATGCGGGAAAATGTCCTCTTAGTCAAATACTTGTCCACACTACTTTTGCACAAAAGTGCATGTTGTCTTGATGAGAGAATAAAGTGCATCCAGTTTTGTCCCTAGAATGTTTTGGAAAAGTGTTTATGAAGACTTTTGAAACATCCCCTCTGAAAAAAAAAACGATAGAAACCCTCACAGAATTTGTAATGGTTTTAATGGTTATAATGGGGATTGTATTGGTTTTAGTGGTGGGTCTCTACTGGTAATTTGTTGGCTTCTACTGGTGGCATGTCTAGTGGATGATAATAGTAATGATTTTAATGGTTAGCTGATGGTTTGTAATGGTATTTGTAGTGGAAACCATTAGAATTTCTGGGATGGTTTCTATTGTTTTTTTTATTTAAAATTGAATATTTTGTTGCAGTATGTTGCCAAAAGCCAACTTATGTGGCTACTTTACAGGAAATACCTGTTTTTCCTGTATGGGCCCTGAATGGATCTTTATAGTTAACATATGGTCATGTCTTCAGTGGCATGCAAGTAATTAAATTCTCAGTTGACTTTTTTTAGGTCATACTTTTGGTCTGTTTTCATTTAGGGTAACAGTTTCTTACATGACTTTCACCTACCAGCTGATAGTGGTGCCAGTGTGATTTACTCTTCCCTAAAGAGTGCAATGCAGCAGCGCTTTAATCCTTTAGTCTGTCCAGCTCTCTCAGCTCCTCATCTGTACACTCTGCTCAAACAGACATGGTTTCAGCAAAGCTTCAACTTTCACACTAATACTGCCAGCAGTGTCATTGTGCTCATCATCTTGTATATTTCTAACTAGCTATGCTGAGTCTCTGATGTAAATCAGCACAACTGCTTTGTTCAGCTGCATTGCATTCTGTAACTTTGAGTCCAGTGTTTGCTGTCTCCTCAAATGTAGGTTGGATTTCCTGTTAATATGACATTGAAAGTCTTTGAAAAATGGTGGGTGTTAAACGAAGCTTTTGTTTTTAGGAGCCAAGAGCAAAATCTTTGAAAACGTTGACATTTTTTTTTTCCTATTAAACTGGGCTAGCAATGTCCCCTGTGGCAGAGCACAGCACACAACTGCTCGCATCTCATGTGAATAATTAAAATATAGCACCCACAATCAAATTAGCACCAGAATCACTATACATCACAAATGTTTCAATATAAACATACTGAATGTGTTGTAGGATGGACTTGTCTTTTAAGGTTTTTGTTGTAATCTGGATAGCAGTGGTGGTAAAGTACCCCTAAACACAATCAGGATATATCAGTCTGCTCAGTGAATAATGAGTACCGAGATGAATAATCAGTGTGCGATTTGAGACACAGCTATTGATAAACCCAGTGTACCCTGGTGTGAGTATATGAAAAAGCAATCTTCACAGCCTTGTCTTGGTCTTTGGATGAGGGTCTGGAGTTGGAAACAAAAAAAAAATGTAATTAATTAATTAAAAAAAAAACAAAAAAAAAAAAACACAACGCATGAGAGCAGAGGCCTGTGAGGATTTTCAACTAATGTAGGAACTGCTGCCAGACAGAGAAGCTCTGGTCCCAAAATACTACTGTGTGAATCTGTCTAAATGAGGAAGTCTGAGAAACTGAAATAACAGAACGAGTTTGACCACAATGAGGTGAATAATGAAGTCTATGGTTGATCCCAAACACTCTACAGCTATGCTATTGTAAAACACAATGAAGTTACTATGTGTATACTGTGGTTTGGGCACCCGGAATTTTAACTATTTTAAAATGATATGTTGTATGTATATTCTCACAGGAAACAGAGCTCTTTAGAGATTGTTAATGTGTCACGTACTATCAGAATATAGTTTCCATTTAAGTAAGGTATCAGAAGTTGAAATAATGTACTTAGATTTTCAGTGTGTCATTTGCAATGAAAGTGAAGGTGAAAGGCAGTGAGTAAAACTGAGTGGTTTCGATTAATCTGACAGAGAGGAAGATGGAGAAGTAGACCAGTCAATTTAGACCTGCCTGTTAGACCTAAAACCAAGCAAGTACAATGCTCTCATACATCTCAAGGACATGCAAATGCACACAGAATGGAGGCAAACGTGACTGCAAACTGGTAAAGCATGGCAAAACATATGTAAACATCCACCCAATTGCAGACCTTTCATCTCATTTAGATAGTGAGGCTGCGATTCTCTAAACAGGAAATCATAAAACGTGCAAGAGAGAAGAGGGAAGCATAATTAGTGTGCTTTTATATCTCCTGCTAAGTCGTACACGTCCCCCTAGTCCCTGTTGGGGTACGTTTGTATGGTGGATGGCTCAGAGGATAAGGCTGTAAAATGCACTTATGACCATTAAAACTGGCCACCAGGGAAACATCAGCAATGATTTTGAGCTGCTTATCCAAGTGGAAATCATCTGTCATGTTCACTTGCTCTTTCTCTCGTTCTCTTGCTCACCTACACACTCAATGTCCTACACATCTTAACCTCTGATTAAAACCCTTGCTTTTGTGTGTTAATCCAATTCTCACCTTCATGTAATTAATGTCTTCTAGGCACACCCAAACTCTTGGCTATATTCTGACGAGATATCAGGAGAAATCAGGTCTGATGTGTTATCATTACTAACAGACACGTGAACGTGAGAACCAAGTCAGGAAACCAGATCTCCATAATAATGGTGCATCCATTCAAAAGGCAGTAAATTTATAAATATGTATGAATAGTACATATGAAATGTAAGGCACCATCAGGTGTTATCAATGTAACTATGAGCATTATTGTTAATTTAGAAGAACCGTGCTTCCCCTGCTCTCCTGGGCTTTGCAGTTGCAGGAGCTTGATGTCTGTGTGGGGGCACAGTGACTAGTTTGGGCTTGGATCAACAGGAAGAAGCCTGCATATGTCCTGAAACAGGCCTGGTTTTATCTCTCCTCTTGTGCCTTTCATCTTATCTTTGCCACTCCTGTCCTCCTTTCCGCTATCATCTCAGTGCTGAAGAGCCAGCACTCTAGTTAACGCTATTCCCTCTCTCTCTCTCTCTTTGTCCCTTAATCCCATTTTCTTTTCTTATATTTATCTTTACTGATATTCAAGAGACCATGAAGCAAAACAGTTAAAACACAGCACAATACAAAATCACGTTACATAAGTAATTCACCTACAAGTAACTGTAGACCCACTGGTTTTTAATCTTTAAATCAGATCCTTGTCCTTTGTCGAGTGAAAGTGCTTTAAAAATCTATATCACCTGAGATAAATGGCTGGCCAATGGTCATTTTTTTCAGGACAATTTCAATTTAACAACATTGTTAAAATATTAACAGTTTTTCCCTTTTTTTTAAATCTGTTCTTCAAACATACCATAAAACAGTGACTTCAAATGAATTTTAATTTTAAAATCAAGCCTATATATAAAACCTTACGGAACACCGAGTGCTTGAGTGTTTCTTCATTACTGAAGCTTGGCATTAGACACACCATAGTTTCAATGAAACCACTTTATCAGACCACAGCCCTATAATTGTCTGTATATAGAGTTTCTTACGTTATGTTCAGTTATAGAGCTTCTTACATGTTATACTCTTAATACAGTCTGTATAGTATTTCGCTGAGTTTTTTTGTGATTGTTGTGGCCAAAAATGCTTGGTTTAGCTGCGGCTTTAAACAAAATTTGTGAGGCAATCTGCAGAGTTTTTTGTGCTTTTTTTTTTTTTTTTTGCGGAAAACTATTTGAATTGGCGAAATTGCAATTGCACACTGTCTTTTGCAGTGATGTTTGTTGGTAAATGAGACCTTTTAGCTGTACTCATGTTCTATGCACATGAATCGAAGAGGGTTTTGACTGAATGTGCATTGTGATGACGTCACATGATGCGTCTTGGCCAAAATCTGCAGAAAATCTGCAGTAATTTTGAAAAATTGGAAGCTCCTCCAAATATTGCAGAGTTTGCTTGATTTTGCGTTCATTTCTGGGACTGTTAAAACATTCTTTATTTTCTTCCAGTTACTACAGTATATTCAGTGCAACTGATTGAAAGACCCAGTTAATATCTAACACTCTAAACATAACAAGTTATAATATCCCTCTAGTCTGACCTCTTTTTAGTTTCCTATTTGTGACATTTCCAGTCCTCAATCTTCTTTTCTATTTGTGTGCTAGGTTTGTTTGTATCCCTCCTGACCCCCTCACTCTGACCTGGGTGTCCATGTCGTTTTTCACTCTGACACTTTAATCAGAAGGTTTAACCGAACAGCGTCTGAAGCTCCACTCTGTCTCACTCCTGACTACATAAATCAGCTTTCATCTCTCTGTCTCTGGATAATATTCCCGCTGTATCTGTACTAAAAGAAAAACACTGCCTTTTTTCTAATGTTTAATCATATCTAAATGTGTAGTCTACAACCTTTCACTCAGTTTCATAATACAGTCGAGATTAGACGGAGTGTTTACATTAAGACTCTTCAGTACTCTTTAGGAATGGATAACAACAGCTTGGACAATTTTCTCAGCAAAGGAAAAGTTCTTTGACACTTGGTCTCTTTTTTTTTTCAAATGTTTTTTTTTTGAGTTAGGAGACAACCTTGGTTTCTTGTTTGGTTTCTTGGTTTCTTGCTTGTGGACCCATAAACCATGAGTAGAAGAGCTAGGACAGTGGGACAACAAGGGCAAATTGATCTCTCCCTTGACAGAGTGAGAGTTATAAATCTGCATCTGGGAGAGCAAAGCTAACAGCCACTCAACGTGTTTTACAGTGAGCTTCACCCGGCAGCAGGCCACCTGCTGCCACCCCCCTCTTCGTTCATATAGAACAAGCCGGCCTTTCACTTCTGCTTTAGAGGCTTTAATTTAAACAGACTGGCTGAGAGTGTTAGAGTCCTACTCTGATAGTAATGTTGATTAAGGGGATATACTAAGAGGGAAGGACTGTCAGAACAAACACATTGACAATAGAACTGTACAGCCTAATGAAATGTAAAAGACGTTTGCTCTGGCTAACACTGGATACAATGAATATGTGAACAGATAAGGCCCGGCCCTTGAGAGACAGTGTGTCAGATCAAGGGCAACTATGCATGTGTGTAAACAATACAAACATTGGCTTGCTGGTCCCTTGTTAATGACAACTTTCTTTCTGATTAGATAAGACCCAGCAGCCTTGATGCAATTACCAGCACAAACGACCCAATAAAAGTAAGTGAGTACTGTCCAAAACAAATGCCTATAAAGCCACTAGAAACAAAACACAGAGCCTCAATTTACGGCCTGGTGCCACAGGGTCCCTTGCCCTGCTACCTTTATATTTAAACTTGCTCGCGTATATTTGGATATTAAGGGTGATTCAGTGTGACATTCGACTTGTAGTTTCCAGGGCAATCACTCTTCTGCCCCTTAAATGCGCTATAATGACTGAGGGGCAGCAGGGTCTCCGTGGCAACCACAGAGAACCTCATCTGCTCTGCCAGGCACATGGACTAAGCCTGAACGCAAATGTAGTAGATCCAAGCTGACATTTGTGACCTTAATGCTTTTATGTCACTGTGTGCGTGTGTGTGAGTGTGTGTATTGATGTATGTGAAGGGGTTCGTGGGGGGGGGGGTTGCTTCACGGCCCTGGTGAGGTTAATCACCATTTTGTATGCGCAATGTTCAACTTAATTTAAGTTTTAATTGAACAAAGCAATAAAAAAAGCTAAAGCTAACTTCACATGCACACTGATCTGACTGGGTTTGGCTGACTTGGACAAATAAGTCACTGGGTCAAATATTGTCAATTCTATAATTATGGGCACTCTTTAATAGTATGGACACAATACATATGGTCAGGATTGTGGTGGATCCAGAGCCTATGCCAGGAACAATTAGAATGATGCGGGAATACAGCCTGGATGGGACACCAGTCAATCGCAGGGCACCATGCACACACACCCACACACACACATTCACACCCAGGGGCAATTTATATTAGCCAGTAGACCTATGTGCTTGTGCTTGGGAGGTGAGAGGAAACTGGAAAACCCACACGGGCATGGGGAGAACATACTAAACTCCACACAGGCAGTAACCTGAGCTCAGGATTGAATCAGGGACCCTGGAGCTGTAAGGTGGCAATGCTACCTGCTGCTCCACTTTGCCATCCACAGACAAAAATGATTGTGTATAACAAAAAATACACACAATGATTCAATTTCATGACCAACTTTAAATAAGACCAAAGATAAAACATTTTGACTAGTAAAGGCACCCAAACCTGCAGTAAAATAAGATGGTGGATCAATGCTTTGGGGCTGGTGTGCAGTTGGTGGCTGAAGGTTGAAGGAACAAAAAATATTTGGCAGCTGCTATCTTAGGCTCCAGATATGAACCCTGTTGAAATCCTGTGGTCGGAATTGCAGAGTGCTGTTCTAATGCCCAAACCTAAGAATAAGAATAAGAAATTGCTTGAAATGTTGTGCATAGTGTAGTGGTCCAATGTCCTTCTGAAATGTCTCCAATATTATTAGACTGGAAAAGACTCATATACTCTGCAAGGGAGTCTTCACCAAGTGTAACCAAAACAATTATTTCCAATCATTTTGAAAGTAGTTTTATTTATTTATTTATTTATTTATTTTTTAGAAATTGCACTATGTAAGAGAACTGTTTAATGTTTAAAAACTATTCTATTGACAGGTTTAAGCTTAAAATATCACTAATTGCATGTCATGTGTTTCCCAGCATTTTTAAATGTGCCAATAATTTGATGGTACATCATCTCCTTTTGTATATGAACTAGTGAAATAAGGTGTTGGATATTAGTTTCCACTATCATAAGCCCTGAATTGACTGGAGTTGAGTGATACTCACCTGGCATGTAAGTGCAAATGGCATGAGCCCACACTCATCAGACAACATTTGACCTAGTCAGAGATCAGCTGCCTGAATGAAAAGGCTTGTTGAAATGATATGTGTTTGCCAACGATAGTGTGTCTGTGGATGAGTTTACGTATCTTATTTGGGACACACAGCTGTCTGTTGGCTCTGAGGCTGGGTTCAGGGTGTGCATGTCTGTTTCTGTGGACACCGAACAGTGAGAGAAAGGGCTCGAGTCAGAAAAAGCAGCTGTTCTTTGGGAATGATCAATGTATAATCAACAATTATATAACAACTGCTGATCATATACAGTGTAGCCAGAACAGCCAGAACAGTGTTAAACACACACATTCATAAATAAGCACAGTTAATTTACAGTATCTCTCTCGCATTCACACACCTGTTGAGATTACATTGCTGCAGTCCAGCTGTTGCAACGGAAGACTCACTTGTAGACCATCTGGACTTTGGGGACAATTATCCTCATCAGCCTTTTCGTGTTTGTTGGCTTGGGAAAACTGTTCACATGGTCACATTTGGACATTTTCTGCTACTGAATATACTGTGTTTCTCTTTTGCATGTATCTCAAACAGAAGTAAAGTTAAAGCATTTTAAAGTCTGGTTACCCAAATGTAAACCAGGAGAAAATTGCATTTCAAGATTTCATTCTAACTCTACTAAAAGATGTCCTGTCTGCCTTTACATTTACACCCTAATCTACTTATGGAACATCCATAATTCACAATTAAAGAATAATCAGTTTACAATGAGAAATGAGTTATCACTTATTATTACATTATAAGATCAGCATTATCCACATCAGTCTCTGTACATATACATATTTGTGTTGAGATGGTAAAGCATATGATTGGCAGTATATTATTGCTCAAACCAGATTTTGTGCTATGTTTGGCTGTATTCACCCACAGTGACATCCAACAGGTTTTCCCAGGCTGCCTCATAAAATTTCTGATCTATTGTTCGGTCACAGATGACACAGTGCAACCATCAGAGAAATCTCCTGGCTGATTTATGACTACAAATGCCATCCTGTCCTAGATCCATACTAAGTAATAAGAGTAAAAGAGAGAAAAGATGTTTTTCTAATGAAATATTCAAAAGATACTAGGAAGGGCTCATTCCAACACACATTCAATATTTTATAAAGCTTTTCACAGTACCAGCGACTTGTGCCACGCCTCTCCTTCTGCACTATTATTTGTAGTTAGAGGTGACGTGGTCCATTTTTCTGTACCTGTACCAAAGCTCATGCATTGATTTTCATTAATATGGGATCACTGGGACATTTCTGTTTCTGCTATGAATGCAGTCTTTCTGTCTGGAATGCTTCTCACTGTCTGGGCAGCACAGCCACACAGGCATGTGGGTTATACATAGCTACTGCCAGACACACAGGCCCAATCAGGCCCATGCAACACAGGAATCTGATAGGAATCTTATTCTTACCCATTTCTTACATAAGATATAGTAATTAAAAAAAAAGTTTTAAAAACATAAACACTTTTTATATGCTTTTATTGAGCCCAAGACAGGAGCCAGAACATTATAAATCCTCTGGAACACATACACTTTTCTTCCACTAAGCTGATTTTAAACTTTCAACATAAGGTACCTTATTATTATTATTATCAGTGCACCAGCGTTATGATACCCTGGTATGTTTTGGGTTTTTTTGTTCCTACCCACCAGCCAATTCCTACCCACCAGCCAGCCAACATTTCCCTATCATACAACAGCTGCCAACCGGGGAAGGTCAAGGTTAACATGTGCGTCCTGTAAGACACGTGAAGCTAGCCAACATCATCTTTTCAAACTGCTGCCTCACAGGGCCGCATAACACGCTCAGAGGGAAGTGCTATCTACCCTCTTCTGCATACATGAGCTCACAGACAGCCACGATTGGCTACTGTTGCTGTGATTGGCACAGCTGAGAGAGTAATGCCATCCCGCCCATCCAGAGAGCATGACAAGTTTTACTCTCTTGGCCGCAGATGGCTGTGGACACAAACTTACAATCTCCTGATGGTAGGGTGGAGAACATTGTTTGTTTAGTGCATGAGATGAGGCACTGAGAGGATGTGGCTGGAGAGACGTGGAGACAAACTGGAACTTTCATTATCAGCACCCCAGAATTGAATCACCCTCAGCATGAAAGAAGCACCTGGAGCAGGATGTGGTCTGGCTTCACTTCACACAGGTCAAAGTAACTTGATCCAGAGATTAGGTCAACCTCACGTCATCCTGACGAGGGTTTTGTGTAAGGCAGCAGGCAGGTCATCTGCGTCACATGAGAGGAAATATGTGTGTGTGGATTGAACTAGTAAGAGCTAGTACTGTTTCCTGGGGTATATTAATAAACATGACAAAACAAAAAGCTCATGGTGAAAAAATCCTTTGTCATTAATTTATTGCAGTAGATGAGCAATGCTGCACTCATCCTTATACACACGTAGATACACACACACACACACACACACACACACACACACACAAATCTCCCTGGTGAAATTCCACACCTTTTCTGTTTCCGCCTCAGGTTACATGGCTGCTGTCAGCCTAGTCTCATTTTTTTTCTCTGGAACACAGTCAGTTCATGAATAACAACAAAAACACATGGCATAAAGCCAAGATCACTGAACCATATAGAGCTACAGCTTAAGAGTTACCCTTCAGGCTTTTGAACTGTAAATTATATCTAGATGACAGTGAGTATACAGTTACAGATAACAGAAAAGGATAACAATATAACAAGTACAAGAAACATACAAACTCAAGTCTCACTCCCACTGACCTCCACACACATGCTGCAGACTCAACATGCTGTGTTATGACGTCAGTGAGACTGAGGGTCAGATGGAGACCATGACAGAAGGAAAGCTGACCTTAAACACACACACACACACAAAGTTAGGCCTGAAGCCAAGGTTTGTACACACAGACTGTTATTTCAGTCTCTTCCTGCTTTCTATCCATGTGCTCTTCACCGCCAAGCCAAAATGCCATCAGGCTATCTGTGTATTTCTGCAGCTCTCTATTAAAAAGGTAAGTTGTGCGCATTAAGATAGAAGTCCTCTTGTGTGCATGCCACACCTTCCTTTGTTCCTCCTGAATGTCTACAGGATTTGAGTCAGCCATCATGAATGAGACCCTTCTTAAACAAGAGCTTTCAGAAAGAAGCATTGAATGCAGTTCAAAGTTTATAAGTAAGCCTCTCCCAGGAGAGTAACACAATACTTTGTTAAATGCACATTATATGTATAACAATTAAAAAAAGAAAAAAACATCAACAAAGATAAGACGACTTTTATGCATTTGCTGGCTGTTTATTCTACAGGAAATTATCACTATGAAGTAAAAATTAATCCATTCTTTCTTCTTATTGTTTTCAGAAAGGTATTCACACGGAGATCAAACATACTGAGGAAAAATACATTTCAAAAGTGCAAAACTGTCATTCAGAATATGTTCACATTGCAATTCTAAAATTAAATGCTTAAAAAGTAGTATACGTATAATAAGTAAGTAATAAGTATAATGTAATATGCCATTTTGAAATGAATATTCCATTCTTATGTATTGTTGTTTAAAAAAAAAAAAAACTCTCTTGTATCTTTCACGATATTGTTTTACTTTTATTTAATTTTACCATTAACCTCCATTACACATCTTATTATTTAGTTATTATTTTTCGAACATATTATTTAGTGTATTATTATAACTACGTATTATGTAGTCAGTGCAATGAAACTATAAAAAGTATGTAGCTAAGAGATTGATGAGAGTAAGACTTGAGAGTTTAAAATGTTAAAATCATACAATGCAGATTTAATTGTTTTAATGGTCTTATAATGATTCAATGTAGTAAATAAATCTTATATGACTGCCTATGATTAGCCACAAATATCTAGAAACCACGATATCTTTAACAATCCATCTTCATATGCAAATGCCACTTCGGGTATTCATTTACCGATACCCTCTGTGAGAGAAACCTTCTCAGAGACTCAGACTATACTGTGTTTGCATATTTAAATTCTGACCCTGTGATCTCATATCAGTTAAGGGCTCAGGAAACCTGAGCCTTTAACTGTTTCTATTGTAGTAGCAATGGAAATAGACTCCTCAGTCCTCAGTCGCCTGGTGTCTTCAATGGTGTGACTTCTTGTGCAGAACTACACTAAAAAGCAAGCTTTCAATAAACCACTGTACAGACTGGACAGTCCAAGTAGCAGAAGCAAAAAGCCTTGAACAGATAGAGCTTAGTTTTCCAAGTAATCTGCTCTCCAGTTCTTACTGATTCATTCTGTAATCCTCTTGTAGTCATGGAGGATAACAAACAGAGGCAGGCCTGGTCAGCCATATGTGTGCAATTCATGCAGTGTGTATCAGCTCTATGGCAAGATACTGCATTACACAAACACGCAAGAGGTTCAGAGCTGTGTCTGAGAGGATATCCAAAGATAATGGATAAACACTATCCAACATTTTGCCATTTCAAGTCTTCTGAACATCTGTGTTCTTTCACTCAGCCCTTGACTCCTGAAAGATGGTTCCGTAATCTCATTTCATCTTATCTCATATCTCTCTCTCTCTCTCTCTCTCTCTCTCTCGTGCGCGCGCCAATGCCTGATCCTGACTCCTTCTGCCCTCCAGATCTGTCTGGTCTATCCTGATGTGCTACTTCTGCTTGGAGCTTCCTTCACTGGGGAAACACTCGCTGCTAAATAGAAAAGAATAGAATAGAATATCTTTATTGTCATTGCAGAAGAACAACGAAACTGGGTTTGCAACTTCCTTATTAGATGCTATATAAGAAATAAGAAATAAGGAATACAATAAAAAATAGTATATGTACTATGTGTGCAACTGTAGCAACGAAGTAACATTATAGACAGTATAAACAGTGTAAACAGTGTTTGGCAGTAATAGTGCAACAGCTTAGATGTTCAAAGCAGCAACAGAACCAGTATAGTACATGAATATGGAGTCTTCATAAATAACACAATGTGGGTAAATGTATTGTTCCCTGAGAACTGAGGTTATTAACCATAGCAGCTGTCATTGTGTTGTAATGCAACAGTGTACAATTATACAGGGTGTCCCAAAAGGGTGTCTCCATACATAGGGGGAAATTAACACTTTTTGGCAAAATGTATTCCAAAATTTTTCATACTTAGTTTATATTATATATATTTTTCAGATAGCCTTTGACAAAAGAATAACTATTGAAATCATTCTCATGGCTGGATCGGGAAGCTGTTGCAAGGTTGCGATAGACTTTAACAGGAAACACGGCAAACACATCACGCACAACACTGTTGCCAAACTTATTAACAAATTCAAAAAGACAGGAAGTATTGCAGACCAACCGAGAAGTGGCCATCCACGAACATCCACTGATAAGGCACAACTGATGTGGTGCTGGCATACATAGTCCCCTATATATGGAGACTTTTGGGACACACTGTAGAACAGAAAGTGAACCTCTGTGTTACTGTATAGCTTATTGGTGTCATAGTGCAGCGTGTGTGTGCATGTTAATTGTGCAGGAAGTTGTAGGGGGCAGTTCAGACAGTTTATGGGGGATTCTTGGAGGACTGATTCAAAGCAGTTATGGCTCTGGAGAAGAATCTATTTCTCAGTCTAGTGGTGTGGCGTAGATGGCCTTGTACTGGTGAGGATGGTCCCACATGGATACCCTAAAGTTTGCAGAAAAACAAAAAACAGTTTATGCCAAGTCTCGCCCATACTTCAGTGGATAACTTCACTTGGATACTTGTACCGTAAACCTTCTGCTGTAAACATAACAAACCTGATGCTCATGCTGAAGATCTTTTCTGAACTTCTCGTTTCACTTTACAGTGTAAAGCTGTGGAGGAGTAATGATTTATACTCCAGTGTCACCCAGAAGAGGATGAGCTCCTTTTTGAGTCTGGTTCCTCTCAAGGTTTCTACGTCATGTCATCTCAGGGAGTTTTTCCTTGCCTCTGTCGGCCCTGGTTAGCTCATCTTAATCTGTATCCAGATTTCTGTAAAGCTTCTTTGCGATGATGTCCATTATTAAAAGTTATTCTTATTTTATAAGATCTAGTCCAGTCCCTCTAGTGTTCAGTGATTCTCTAGAAGCACTCCTCCATAATTCATCCACAAAGTTAGAGCTAAGGCATATGACTGGACTTCTAATAAACATGCAAAGCTGAACACACATTCAGTGTCAGGATTTTTATATGAACCTGGTTCAAGGCATCAGTAACCATGTATACAAATATCATCCAAGCTAGTATCACATACAGGGATGTGTGCCTGCAAACAGCCAACTGGACTCAAGCACATGTTTGCCCTATAACAACAGATGGCATGGGCAGATCCATGCACAGTAAAGTGTAGAATGGACAGAGCAGTGAGGAAGAAGTGCACAAGTATATCAGAATGGTAATGCACACTAAAACTAACACATGTGGAACTAAGCAGTGACCTTGCGTGCATGCATTGACTCGTGTATATGCAGACATGCAGGCTTTTGGGTGAGCTACATACATCAAGAGACTTTTTCCAGGCAAGCTGATCAAAGGACTTATCTCCTTGACTAGTACTTGGTTCTGACAGTTGTGTTGCTATTTAGGGCTTGATAGGAAAAGACACATGCAATGCTACAGAAATGCTGCAGTTACTTTATGGCGCATTTTCCCTCGAGGGAAACTCCACCTGCCAGACCAGTGGCAGACTTAAACACTCAAACAGCATGCACCAGTCTAACTCACTGTGTTGTGTTTTTTTTTTGTTTTGTTTTTTGTTTTCCCTGGCCAGTCTCTTCTTCATGTTAAATCTCCTGCATGGTGGAGCGACCCAGTTTGGAAGCATTGCCTCTGAGATATTAATGTTTCCTTTTGAAGATGTTCACAGCATGACATCCCCATTACAACATGAATGAGAGAGGAAGAGAGAAGGAGTAATGTTCGATGAAGACTGGAGAGGAACAAATGTGCAGGAATATACGTATGTGTGTGTGTGTGTGTGTGTGTGTTTATGGTGTATGGATACAATAAGTGTTGCCATGTTTGCCTTGTTTGATCTTTTAATCAAAGGTGCAGATTTATGTCAGATGTCAGTCAGAAGAACACAAATGTTTCAAACAGATTGATGGGCGTCTGAGGAAACAGCATGAAAAAGCAGTCACATGATGTAAAATATTAATCCTGCCACTTAATGATGAGCAGAATTGGCATTAGATGCTAGGGGGGAAAAATGGATCAAAAAACTGCTCAGTAGATTAATTTGAATTTTACCAGAAACCTGGAGAAATGTAGAGAAAACATACGATCACACTGTATATATGTTACATGTGCTTCTAGATGCTCATACAGTGCATTTAATAATTGCTTATGCATTATAAAAGAAGTTCTGCACACACTGTAGGCTTGCCCACATATCTCTGTGCATGTCTTCATAAAGCAGGCACTGAGGGAAGCAGGATGTGGCTCCTAAAGTGGCAAGAACATTCCTGACTCTTTTTCCACGCATTAGCGGGAGCACACAGTGTGCTAGATGTCACATGTTTAATTAGAGAAGGGATTTACGCTGTGAAAGGTCCCTTGTCGGCGTGAATAGAAGTGGAAGGAAGAGGAGCTAAGAAAGACAAGGAGGTGTTTTAGAGTCTCTGTCTCTCATTTTCTCTGTCTCGATTGCTTCTCGATGTTCATTTTTGGATGTCCCTGCCTCTTGTCCCTCTGTTTCATCTTGTGTGTGTTTGGCTTTGCCTGCCTGTTCCCACACTGTGCAGACACACAGGTCATAAACTGGAAGGACACAGAGGACAGCTGCCTGATGTTCAGGCCAAGTCCAGCAGAGGTTGGTTATGCTGCTGGAACAAACAGTGCAGCCATAAAGGTTGTAAAGTTATTCCAGAGGTACCGGAGTATAAGTGTCACCTCACAAGATACAATGTTACAGAGTTATTACACGGTTTTCGATCGATGGTGGAGAGTAAGGAGTGGAAAACATTAACGTTTTAACATGATCAGTTTTAAAGTGCACATACAGAGTCAAGCGACAAGCATGGCTAATGTTCTGATTTCACACTCTCTCATTCATTCTTTCTCTCTCTCTCTCTCTCTCTCTCTCTCTCTCTCTCTCTCTCTCTCTATCTATCTCTCTCTCTCACACACACACACACACACACACACACACACACACACACACACATGCAGGCACCCACACACTCATTTACTCATTCTGCCCCTCTTATCTAAGAAAACACCTGCTGTCAGTTTGGGCCCAGTATCATTACCTGTTTTGATAACCATTCAAAGAGGATGTGTGTCAGTGAACTGAATATGCTTGCAAAAGTCCACACAGCCTTGAAGTCTGGAGAGACAAAAAAAAAAAAAAAGTAGACATAAAAAGAAAAAAGTAAAGTAGGGCAACAAGACAGAATTGAGCAGAATAACAATGCAATGCAAGTAATTACCAGAGAGAGAGAAACCATAGCAGTAAACAGAGGAAAAAACAGCAGAGATCAGCAATTGCCTAAAAACAATGTGGGCCAAAAAAAACCATTTTTTTTTTCAACTTTTTTTTTTTTTTTTTACAAGAAAAGCTGGCTAGGCTGAAAACCAACTTCATGAGACTCACAATATAAATGACAGGAATAGAAACTATGGGGAAAAAAGACGCATTTTTAATAGACTGGATATCTAATAAAGCGCTGCAGCTACTGTGCTCAAATGGAGCAAAATTGCTCAGAAAGAGATGTGTTGTTGTTTACGCTCTGCTCAAATTCTGTGCAAATGTAACAGACGTGTGAGCTGAGGTGGATCTTATGCTCTCTGCAAACAGATGGAGAGATATTTTATTCCTGAACCTTTCACTGACAGAATACATTTGAACCAAGCTGAGATTATTTCTTATTTATAGGCCTACTTGTTTTTTGAGTTTTGTATTACTCAATTCAAGAAACCAATAAAATAGGCTAATAAGAGAGTAGAGAAACTCAAAACCACAGTAAATATGATCATTTTGATAAAAGTGTCTATGCGCTATGGATGTCAGGGGGTCCACAGACTCGGGGTTGCCAGGTTTAAGAAATATTTCCAGCCCATGTTCATCTTAAAAAAAATAAAAAATACACACGTTCCAAAAAGATATTTAAAATAGCCCAAAAGGGAGAGAAATGTTTCTCCTATTTGTCAGTCGTTGTGAAGGAAATAAGTTTACCAGTGTGCACACAAATTTTTTAATTTGTAATATCTGCATTATGCTTTTTTTGTCATTGCCTCATACAGACATTATCCACTCCATAAAACCCTTCCCCTCTCCCATCTTTACTATATACCTTACAACAGAAATGGTTCTGTACACCATAGATGCACTGTCTACACTTATGCATTCCCTATGTTTACCATAGCATATAATGTTTGCTGAAAGTAATTCAAGTTAATTCAGATTATTTGCTTTAAACAAGATCTTGGTGGCTGTGGACTATTTTTAAACTAGCTGAGAAAACACCACCTGTAGACTTGCTTTTCCCACCCGCTACCTTGTTCCAAAATTAGCTCAATTTGACACAAAACTGTGACCCTTGTCCAGACCTCACTTTGAGAGTCACTGGGTTCTCATATAAAATGGGTTCTCACCTATTTTACATATTTGCTTCCAGGGTTGAATAAGACATGATTAACTGTACTTCATTAATATTCTTTAATACTGTTTTGTTGTATTTATACTTTACGTCAGTATTATTAAATTTGAATACTATTACTTAATTACATTTCCAAGAATAAAACTTACTTTTTTCCTTACATTTTGGCTGACAAGTGTGGAACCCGATGTGGTTTTCTGCAGTTGTAGCTCATCCACCTCAAGGTTTGATGTTTTGTGCATGTTGAAATGCTGTTCTGCTCACCACAGTTGTAAAGAGTGATTATATATATAGTTACTATATCCTTCCTGGCAGCTCGAATGAATCTGGCCATTTTTCCTCTGACCTCCCTTATCAACAAGGCATTTTTACCAACAGAACTGTTTTTTGGTTTTTTTTTTGCACCATTCTGTGTAAACTCTAGAGACTGCTGTGTGTGAAATTCCCAGGGGATCTGCCATTTCTGAAATACTCAAACCAGCCCATCAACAACCATGGCCATGATCAAAGTCACTGAGATCATATTTTTCTTTATTCTGATGTTTGATGTGAACATTAACCAAAGTTCTTGACCTGTATCTGCATATATTTTTTTTGTATTGAGCTGCTGCCACATAATTGGCTGATTAGATAACTGCATGAATGTACAGTTGTGCAGGTGTTCCTAATAAAGTGGACAGTGAGTGTATTTAGACCTTGCAAGTCTCGAAGAGTTCTTTTCTCATCCAGCCAATGACTGTACATTATACATCAAACAAATGGGCTCAGTTTAGCATCCAATCATTTCAGTTCAGCAGCCAGTCAGCTTCATCAATGTAGAAAAATAACTATCAACAGGCATGCCGATTTGTCATCTGCTGAGACCTTCACATGATACACAATGTAGCTAAAGCTACCCATATGTGCCTGAAGCTAGATAAGCCACCAGACAACAGTAGCAAACCTGAGGCCCTAGCTCAATAAAATGTTCCAATATGCTGAAGCACACAAAGACTCGAATAAAATGAGGTGTCTCCTTTGCCTCCTTATAAGGCATGAGCTCCATTAGTTGTTTTGCTAATTTGCTAAAATTAACTGGCTATACTGTATGTAACTAAGTTAGGCTCTACAGTATATATACAGTACATACTAATCAGAAAGTCAAATTCTAGCTAATTGTTAATATTGCAAACTTACAGAGATTGATTGATGATTTCAGGCAAAACAGGATAGTTGCTTTAAAACAAAAATAATATTCTAACAGTTTTAGATAAGTAATATTTAAATTTTTAATACTTGGGGTATTTCTTGGCTGGATACTTCCACTTTGAATTGATTTAGATTCTAACACATTATCCATACTTTCACTTAATTATAATGTCTCAGTACTTTGTCCACATCTGTGTGCCTCAAACTATGTGTTTAGCTTTTGTTTATATTCATAGTTTAGATTTGCGCTGTACCATTTCTATATACTGTACGTGTGCGATGGGGACTGCAGCTTTACAACTTTACAGCTCTATGCATTTGTTCAGTATATGTTCTCCTAATACACATTACTTGGTGTTTCACGTTGCATTTCTAATGCATGAGGTTGTCCTTAAACTAAACAGCAAAGTTTTGAGGTTAAAGTCCAGAAAAACAGAACCGTCATCCCATTGCTCAATTGCAAACAGTCTTACGACATTAAAGCTTAACCGGGCAAACACAAAAATTCTCTACATTTCCTGTGGAACTTCCTAAACCAGGAACTGTGGGATATTCTCAGCATGAATCGGTTCTCAGCAAAAAAAATAAAAAAAAATAAAAGAGTGAGCGGTTTTGCTGTGAACACCTCCACTCACAGATCTTCTGCTCTCGGGTCATATGTGTGTGTGTATTATGTGTGAGGGAGTCGACAAAAGTTTGGTGCTCATACCATGACTCACACACTTACAGTATCTAGTGTTACACCACAGCCCTGTGGTGTTAAGAGGCCAGTTACACATAACTTTTTTTTCCCATCCAAACTCCTGATTCTGTTATGGAACATTCCAAACGTGGAGGTATGAGGTAGATGACTAATGGTGGAATCTAATAAATGTGATAATATTAGATTGTACCAGGTTTAGAACAGTGTGGAGGATGGGATCATGGGGGCTTACAGGTGATCTTTTATTTTCGTAAGATATGACGCACATGAAATATGATACATAACCACCAATATCAAGCTCTTTGTAAATAGATCAGTTATGGCACAAACCAATTACAGTGTGATATGTGTTAGTGTTGAATGTAATTTAGTGCACACTCATACGGTGGTGCTTGAAAGTTTGTGAACCCTTTAGAATTTTCTATATTTCTGCATAAATATGACTTAAAACATCATCAGATTTTCCTAAAATTAGATACATTAGAACCCTATTAAACAAATTAGACTAAAATATTATACTTGGTCATTTATTTATTGAGGAAAATGATCCAATATTACATACCTGTGAGTATGTGAACCTTTGCTTTCAGTATCTGGTGTGACCCTCTTGTGCAGCAATAACTGAAATGAAATATTTTCAGTAACTGCTGATCAGTCCTGCACATCAGCTTGGAGGAATTTTAGCCCAATTAGCCATGGTATAATTCAAGATTCATTGTTGCATCAATGATGGCAAGCTTCCTCGCCCAGATGCAGCAAAACAGGCCCAAACCATGATACTACCACCACCATGTTTCACAGATGGGATAAGGTTCTTATTTAAACCAAAAAGTTCTATTTTGGTCTCATCCATCCACAAATAATTTTTCCAGTAGCCTCCTGGCTTGACCACGTGATTGTTAGCAAACTGCAGAAGGGCAGCAATGTTCTTTTCTGGAGAGCAGTGACTTTATCCTTGCAATTCTGCCATGCACACCATTGTTGTTCAGTGTTTTCCTGATGGTGGACTCATGAACATTAACATTAGCCAATGTGAGAGAGGCCTTTACTTGCTTAGACGTTACTCTGTTACCCTTGCTTAGACGTTATTTGCAGACTATTACACGTCTTGCTCTTGGACTGAACTTTGTTGGTCGACCACTCCTGGGGAGATTAACAACGGTCTTAAATTTTCTCCATTTGTACACAATATGTCTAACTGTGGATTGGTGGAGTCCAAACTCTTTACAAATGGTTTTGTAATCTTTTCCAGCCTAATAAACATCAATAACTCTTTTTCTGAGGTCCTCAGAAATCTCCTTTGTTCGTGTCATCGATACACTTCCACAAACGTGTTGTGACTTTGATAGATCCCTGTTCTTTAAATAAAACAGGTCGCTCACTCACACCTGATTGTAATCCCATTTATTGAAAACACCTGACTCTAATTTCACCTTCAAATTAACTGCTAATCCTAGAGGTTCACATACTTTTGCCACTCACAGATATGTAATATTAGGTCATTTTCCTCAATAAATTAATGACCAAGTATAATATTTTTGTCTCATTTGTTTAACTGGGTTCTCTTTGTCTACTTTTAGGACTCGTATGAAAATCTGATGCTGTTTTCGATCATATTTATTCAGAAATAAAGAGAACTCTAAAGGGTTCACAAACTTTCATGCACCACTATACACAACCACAATTCTGTTACTAAACATTGAACCAGATGTATCCCACATATAAACACACACACACACACACACACACACACACACACACACACACACACACACACACACACACACACACACACACACACACGCACGCACACAAGCTTTATTCTCCCATGCATTTAATCAGATTACACTGGTCTACAAGCAAAATGCTTCCGGAATAAAAGTAGTGAAACTTTACCTAATATGGGTCACTAATAAAGAAAAATCGAGTCAAAAGTGCTAATTGGCTATAGTTTTTTACATACAGTGTTGGGTCAAAATTTGAAATTCTATGCAAATTAACAAGAGAATGGCTATTGATTGAAAAGAAATGTTTGTCTCTGAGTTACCAGTTCTACCTCAAAACACTGTCTGCACATTAGAATACATTCATCTTGACCAGAATTTTGACAGAACGTGCTCTGTTTGACATATTCACAGTTATCTGTGTCTTGGAAGTGGACAAAATGCATGCATGTAGATATTCATGAGCGGTGGCACACACTGATCTGTGTGTCTCAAGTCACATGTAGCAGCTTGAAAAATTGTGAGTGCCTAATATTTCTATGGAACTGTCTCATATTTTTGACCTCAGGAAGCAGAGATGCCTCGAAACTGTGTAAACAATGCAGATAACTTCTGTTATATTTGTGGTCAGGTAACCTTTGCGTCACAAAAGCGCAGTATAACTGCAGTGGTAAAAAAGGCATAACACCTTTATTTTGGATGCAAAATAGGGGATCAGGACAAGAGTTGGGCCCCACATTATTGTTGTAACACATGTGCAACTTATTTGTTTTATGTGATGTTTTAGCTCGTTTTCTGTGATGCATTTAGTCACTTTAAGTCATAAGACATTTCTTGTTTAATCTTTGACAGGTTAGGACCTGGAAATTGAACACGTTTCAGAATATAAGTATTCTTTCTAATGTAAGATTTATGATACTGTTATAAAAAATATGCATAAACCTATGTACATTTGTAATAAAACTTTATCATTAAATATCTTGAAAACATTAGCCAACCAGCAAATTTATCATTTGTTTTTCAGTTCATCTTATCAAAGTGTGTAGGATTTAGCAAATTTTATCTCTGAAGCAGGTAATTTCCAAACATTTGTAAACCAGTGTTATTACTACACACCCCGTGACAGTGTGTGTCAGACTGTGACATACATTGACTACAGCTGGTTCCTGTTCTGCCTGGTTTACAAATAAAACATGCCATTTCCTCAATGCTAAATAATTCCTTAAAATCATTTAAGCAAATAATAGTACAATTGTACAAACACAAAATGTGTGCTAGCACCTCAGCACGTAAAATGTTTCCCCAGCGGCAACAGAAACATGATAATGAGCCATACCTTTGCTTCTCAATTGACCCCATTAATCAACTTATGTAAATGTGTTTATACACTGCTTGATTATGTAATGCTGACTATCGACTAACATTACTGGGTTATCCATTGTACTCATTTGTAACTAATCTACTTTTGTGCAACTTTCCAATATGTTATTTATTTAATGTTTACTAAGATCATATTTACTATGAACTCACCATTGGCATAAATTTTATAATTTACAATCAGACCTTGGCTAGATAGGGGGGTTTATGTTGTCTTGTCAGACAAGCAACTGTTTGGCATTCTTCTCCAAATTAACACAAAGGTTTGTTATTACAGATGATATTACCAGCAATAACTTGAGTGAAAAGTAGAATCTTAGAAATATTTATATGAATTTCAGAGTTTCTTAGTATTTGGTATGTCTCCTTTTTTTTTGCTTTAATGACAGTGTGCACTCAAGCTGAAACAGACTCCACAAGTTTGTGTAAAACCTGATGATCCATCGGAGTGTCGTCTTCTGAAAACGTGCTTCAGTGGAAGACATAAGACTCACAGAAAATCTGACCTTTTGTACAAAGGAGTTAACATGGTCAATATCACGCATTTGCTTACATTTAAATAGTGAACTAGAAATAGTGCAGATTCTTGAATAGTGAGTAGTCAAGATGTTGCGCATTTCCTTTTTATTTTTCAGAATGTTCAAAATCTAACACTTTCTGTTTATTTCCAAAAAGAGAAAATCCCAGATCGTTTTATGTAGTCTCATGTAGTCTCAGCCCTCGTGTAGTCTGTTGACTTTTAGACAAGGAATATTGAACACTCTTTAAAGTTATAATCAGGAACTTTGTCAGAAGTTGCTGAAGCTAGCTAGTATTGAATCTCAAAGTTCAAACAAATACATTTCACTTCCAACACAATGATGTAAAGCCCCAAGCTGGATGGAAGAAGGCTCTGCCTGGGAGAAAATAAATGGATCAAAATAAAAGACATTAGCCAACAATAACTCACTAAAAGTCAGTAAATGCTAATGAATATTAACTGAAACATCAACTTCTCATTTATCTCATCTGCAAACCTTTAGAAAACAGAAACATATAGTACTGTGCAAATGTTTTAGGCTATTACCAAAAAACAGGGCATTTTTTTGGTACAAACTCTGTCATAGATTTTTTATTTTATGACGTCTACATTATCGAGTCAGTACAAAAAAACAACATTTTAGATTCCCAAACATTGGTTTTCCAGCACAAAATTAAATGTTACAGAAAAATGTTTGTATGTCATTTAATATTGTGATGCTCAATAAAACTTACCAGCTCATTTCCTTATAAAACTGCACAAATTGTACCAGAGACTACTATTTTTATTTTTTTGTCACACCAAATATTGACTTTGTTTCATTTACTACTGTTTACGTTTTGTTGTTTTTTTAATGTAGAAACATTTAATTTCATTAATCTGAAGGCACCTTTGCTCTACAGCATTTCTTTGTATGTGCCTAAAACTTTTGCACAGTACAGTAGATTCCCTTTTCCTTGTCCGTTTGGGATTTCTTGTCCAAGCTGGGGGAGTAGTCAGGCAACATGAATGACAGGCATGTATAGACACCTTTTTATTGTGATTGGGTCATTTGTTTTGTCGTGTGTACAGAGCATAGGCCAGCTACAGACACTGGGTATGTTCCATTAAACAGATATCTTATTGACAGCTGCCAGAATATGCAGTGAACTTTGCTGAATACTACAAAAACGTGTTCTGACTTAGAAATTGCTGTCCACACTGTTGATATAAAGGAAAGCATTTGTGCTATGGTGGGGAAATTGTCCTGAACACACCTCAGCTTGAACCCTCAGTTTGAGCACCTCAGCTCACCGCTGTTGTCTCTTTCACCTCTGCCTACCTCTCTGTTCTTTTAGGCCAAACCCACATATTACAGTATGACTAAACACTAAACTCATTAACATGCAGAGACTGACTCCTACTCCTTAATCTCACTCCTACTATCACTCCTCTCTGACACATCACTCACTCTCCTCATCCTCATCGACTCTTCCATACTGGAGGAAGGACATAACTCACAGGCAGCCTTGGGGACGGTCTCTCGCTGTCAAACACAACAGCTTCACTGAATCATAGAAGAGCACAGTATCCATTTGCTTACCTTACAGCAGCAGGCTTAAAGACCAGAGGTGGTATGGAATATGCTAAAGGTAACGTTGTACTACAAATTCATACCCTGCAAACCGAGAGCTCTCGCACAAGTAGGACGCTGTGCCAGGGATAAACTCTCTCAACAGAATCTTAAAAGGTCTCTTTTTGCTATAAAATTAAAAAACAAATTAATACAACTACCAAGAGGCAAAAGAAACTCTGTATGAGGTTATAGGTCAGTGAGGCTCTAGCTTATATGTTCCATATGAGTTCCATCAATTTAAACCTAGGCAATATTTATGTCTTACACAATCATTCTTCCAAGAAAGATTAGCAAGGATTCATTTCTGCTTCTAAAGGGTTATAAGAGGTAATACAATGTAAATTGAATTTGAAGATGGAGTAAATGCACATAGATATTCTTCCAAAACATTTTCTGTTTATTAACATCATTAGAAGAAATCAGAAATTCAGTCTTTAATGACTCAGTGCTGAAAGCACTAGTAGGCAGACCACACAACCCTGGTCATACTTCATTGCCCAGAGAACATGGCTAAGCATATTTATTGATGTGATTTCTACACAGGCATTATTAACATGTGTGTAAGTCTTTCACTTTTGACATTATGCATGTAAAAATGTTAAACTACACAATAAAAATGCAAGCAAACCCTGAATGCTTGCTGTGTTGTAACATCAGACTGTTGGTGAAAAACTGAAAATAAAAACTGCAGAGGAAAAAGTGAAAAACAGCTCTGTCCACAGATAAAGTCATGCTACTACATTTTGCATTACTACAAAGTAACATTTCCGTTTCACCATTTATCTCTGCAGAAAAGAGATGCTAGTGTGTTCTTATATCTGAGAGTTCTGACAAACGGACTCCTGCTCTCTCAGGCTATTTCACATCAACCTCCTGCATCCATCCGACACATGGCAACACTCTTCCCACATTATATAAACCTGCACAGGAAGAAATAGTGCTGCGTGGACACAGAGAATAAAACGGAATAAACTCAAACCACAAAACTGTTTTTGAACATTAATGCTGGAATGTTTTTCGCTTGCATCTGTGCTTTGCTATATCACCTGTACACGAAAGCGTGCATGCTAACGGAAGCTCTTACATGCTGACAAAAATCACAGCCATGTTTAAAAAGATGTTTAAAGGAACATGTTAAAAGCTGCTCGGAGTTCCTTCACAGTATCATCGAGTCTTGCGCTTCACTGGTGCCATATCTCCACGCACCTGTTTTGTCTCTTCAACACATTCACACTTGACGCTGACAGAACAACTCTTGCACAGTGACCAGTAGTCAGTGTGTTAAATGTTCCTTGAGTGCATGCATCTATGTATATCTGTGTGTGTGTATACTAGGCCTTGCTTCCTAGTCCTAGTCCTAGATGTGGCGTACTCCAACCTTTATATATGTGACTGGAGGACTGCAGCCTCTCAGAAAGCACTCACTTCCTGAAACAGTACCTGGTTAATCATAACTAAGCCCTTACTATTGTTCTCTTCACATATTAGAAGCCACAGTTCCCATATCAATGCATATTTTATTTAAAAAAAAAAAAACAAAAAAAAAAACAAGACTAAATCTGATATAAAGACTAAGTACCTGATTATCAACATTACAGCTGGCCTATTGCTGTGTTCATCACAACCGTCATCATCATCCATTCAGTCACACTCATAGCTCTTAGTATCTAGTATTTTAATTATTGCTTTAACTGACTTTCACTTACTAAGTCAATGTGCAGAGAATCTAAAGCTTGCTCCAGTCTGCTCTCCCTTTGAGGTAAATCATTACAGCCCAAATTACATTGCCAAAAGAAACAAACAAGGGGCTGCAATGACAAAATATCTATAATGATGTAATACAAATGAAATGTATAGGAACCAATATCCTTGAGCTTACTGTAAGGCAAATAAAGAATACTCCATACTGATCACAAATATACAACACAAAATATCTTCTTCAAGAGTCTCAAAAAACATAATAAATATATTGCATGTAAAAAGACATCATTAAACTGGGGCATGTTTGATCTGGATTTGTCCCCATTATTTTCCTTCTCAGCAGTGTTTTGGTGTTTCAGTGAGGCACCTATACATTGGAAACAGTTTGAGAGTCCCGAGCCTGTCGGATCCCGTAGAGCCATTTGATGACACGTGCGTTCCTCTCAATGATCGAGATGCCGTAGGGAGCACGTTCACTGGGCCTTGGAGGACCGTCGTCTTCCTCATCATCTTCCTCCTCCCTGTAAGCATGGCCTTCATCTCCACACTCGGAACTGGGGGTGCTGACGCTGCGGAGCTTTGAAATGGAGACGATATCAGAATTGGCACGTCCAAAATGCTCCATGCCCATACCCTCCAATTCGCTTGGTTCTAAGCCACAGTAATTGAAGAAGCGCTCTAGGTCAGCATTGGCACGCGCATACCGGTCGCTCAGATCTGATTTGGAGCGATGAAGTGAGGGGCGTCTCCGTGTTGAGCCCCGTGAACTTGCAGAGGACAAGCGGGTACAGGCTGGTGAGGCTGGGGGTAGCATGCCTGCTCGTAGCAACAGGGGGCTGGAGGGTAGGCAGGGGGGCGATGGAGAGTGTGAGGGGAGAGATGAGGATTTAAAGGATGGTGTGTGTGGGGGTGGGGTCTGGGGCTGTGGTGTCTGTCTGGGTTTAGGCTGCGGCTGTAGAGGTTTGGACTGAGGCTGTAGATGTATCCTCTGGGGTTTCCTGATCTCAGCTTGTGGCCGCACATCGACCCGCCGTACTGTCACAGGGTTTGGGCTGCTGTAATTGCCCTGTGCCGGGGGTCTAGAAACTCGGGCCGGCACAGGTGGAGGCCTGTGACTTGGCTCTGGAGTAGTAGAAGAAGGCTGGATGTGGCTGTTGAGAGAAGAGGAAGTGCAAGAAGAAACGGGCTTCAACAGAACATGCCCATTAAATCCACAACTCTGCTGAAAATCTGCTGACTGCCCAGACATAGCTGAGGGAGAGGGAGAGTTAGAAGCAGGGGATGAGGGTAGGGGCCCATCAGAGATGTTGATTAGGTTGTTAAGGACATCCAGGTTGAGCGGCGTTGCCTTGCATGGCCCCTGTCCCCCATTTTCGGTGTCTGAGGGTCTGCGGGGGACTTTCCTGGCCGGCGGCGTGTGCAGCATCATAGCCGGAGACATCAGGGGCTTGCGAATGACTGGGGGCTTGATGGGCTCCTGCCTGGTGAGAGCCACTTGCTGGCTCTTCACATATTTGGCCTTGTCGGCCTCCAGACGCTCGACAGCGCTCAGCTTGCGTACACCAGGCTCAAGAACCCTGCGGAAATAGTCTGGGCCCTTGTTTAAGATTCGGAGAGGCATGGCTGAGGTAAAAGGTGTTCCAGCCAGACGGCCATCTGAGGAACGAAGAGTCTCCACAGGCATGATGGGTTTAGGTCAGTTAATGTGATAAAGGGAGCAATTCAAGGAAGGGTGAAACAGAGGCTAATGGTCCATACCCCTTGGTGTTTCCAAACGTTCAGCTCCTCAGAAAAGTCTTTTGTATTGAAGCTTTTCTTGCACGTTCCTTTTGTCTTGGGTTTTAAGTTCCCTTCCCACCCGAGGGCCCTGACGCGAGTGATCAGCTCCGGCTGTTGTTGCTCACTCTTTTTTGTGTCACCTCCTGTCTTTTATCCTTGCTCTTCCCAGTGCTGCTCACTGAAAGAAGACTTTTTGAAGGGGGTAGCCAGAGGTTGCATTCCACATCAGTCTGAAGAGTGGCCCACCAGAGTGAGTGCAGTTGGTAAAGTCAGTGCTGAAGCTGGCAAAACAGGGATTCAATCTGCTTTCTCATACACGCACACATGCATGTTGTTCCATACAATCCCCCAGAGCTTGTAATCCTGAGGTTCCCTTTTTCAGGCCGAGTCCTCCTGAAAATAAAATAAAAGGAAAATCATGTTCAGAAATGAGAAGACAAAATGAGTAAAAGAACTCTTCTCCCTGCCTCAGCCCCACACATGTAAAGCACGGTGGAGCACTGAAGAGTAAATGGGACAGATACTTGGTTTTTAATGCACTGCCTAGCTCCTCCTACTCCACTCTCATAGCCTCCAGATGCTGTTTCACCAAACAGCCAATAAGAAGAAAGAAAGGAGGAGGGGGAGACAGAATTGCTCTCCAGTTGGCCAATATCCCAGGCTCCGACCATTGTACCCCCCCCCACAACAAACACGCCTACTGAATTTTCATTCAAATGAAATACTTTGCAAGACAACAAAAAGGGGGAAAGGGGTGAGAGAAGCTGCAATCTTTTAGGTTCAATTGCATTAAAATATTTGAGGGAAAACAATAAAATCTTCACAATATTCTCGAGAAAATAATAGGGTTTGTACATTATCTACACAAAGCACATTATTGTCAAATTAACAGCTTATTGACACATAGATGAAAATGCTGAAAATGCTCATGAGCATGAACTCGGCTCCAGTACATTTCCTGAACTCTAAGTAGCCTCGCTCAAAAGTCATGATGGCGTTTGAGTCCTAATATTTCCATGGTTCCTTCAAAGTGAAGAAGTAATTTACTTTCCATTTTACCCTCTTCTCTTCTGTTACATTACTGAGGATTTAGACTATATCATATCAAACACTCAAAGGCCTTTTCTTTTCCCTTCTTCATCCTTATATGTTGAAACACATTTTAAGATGAATAGAAAGAGACAGAGACTAAGCAAAAGTGTAAGGTGCAAAATTCTAAGAATAGACTCAGGATTTAATTACAGAATAAAGCAACACAAACACATGAGTTCACAGTAACTGACTGATTCGCATATACACTCAAATATGTTCAGCTGTCCCTCAGTGGCAGGGCTTTTAATAGAAGGAGCATTTGCTGAGGATCCAGGCAGGCTAGAACGGTTGAGAGGGATCAGACCCAAACACGCAATTACTCACTCATATCGATAGGAACTCAGAACCCTGATGCCCTTTGCCATCGACACAGCCACCACCATGGAGGGCTTACAGCCCACAGTGAAACATCGAACATAAGTACCACAACTCAATGTCAAACTAGGCTCTATGCCATTAGAATTTAGCATACACTTTTTCACTGCTGTTTTCACCCCCTTTCTTCTATCTTCCTGTTATTTCAAAAACACTCAGATGTGTGACTCAAGAACACAGACTCACAGTCACCCCCACCACCACCATTCACACCTTATTGTGCAATACCTTATTGTACCTTAATCACTGCTCTAGGGGCCAGAAACATTAGAGACACAGGTAAAGACTCGGGCATATAATAAGCCAGGCAAGACCAGACATGAACATACAGGAATTAACTGGACCGTTCTGAAATGTCCATGATGTCACAGACCAAATTTGGGCGTTTATAGAAGTGTGAATGGATTGAGATATAAAAAGGGCTACAGCACCATGGCATCTAGGACACAGGGGCATACAGGAACATACTCTCTTCCTAAATCTCAATTAGCCATTTCAAATGCAAATCGTCTATTGTCAAGATATTTACCCAAGCATAGTGGTCCACTTCAACAAATTCCTTCAACAAGCTCCCCAACATGGAGTAAACATCTATGTAAATGTACACATCATGTACCGTCTGCATTAGAAAACAGCAGCAGCACTTCTGACAACACATCGCGTTCATATTTGCACCCCAAATGGATATATCCAAGAGAAGAAACAACTGCCTCTTAATTAAAGGCTGATATATCCCTATAATATTTAAAGGTTTAAGGGTACTGTAGAAGTCTGTTTCCAGGGAATAGTTTAATGCTTAGAAAATGCAAAACGCAGCTGTAATATATTTAGCATAAGGCCCTGTGTTTACTAATTCACCCCAACAATGAGCATTGTTTATCTAATTTGGACTGCTGATTCACATTAATGAAACAGTTTTATGGCTGAAATCTGAACTGGGAAAATGTGACACTACATGGCCGAAAAGCACCACTAAAAACAGCGGGTTACCATCAGGCATCCTCAGCAGTCTACAGCTGGAGAGTGGAAAAAATGACCACACAAATTCCAGCTGAGAGAAACTACATGCTGTAATTACAAGGGGATTGGGTGAGTGGAGGCAACTTTTGCTTTTACAATTTCTATCAGTTAGAGCCTGGAGAGGAGAGCAAGCCAGACGAGTATGAGACAGTGGAACAACAACAAAATACAACAAGGGAAGTGAAAGCAGAAGTAGCAGGAAACACGGGTGGCTGGGTACTGACTAGTAATTTTTATTGCTGTTGTTGTTGTTTTTTTGTTTTGTTTTTTTTACAAAGGAACTCCTGGAGATAAAGACATCTAAATGACGAGGAGTAAAATAATTAGATAAATAGTTTCTGGACAAGAGAAGCCAGTGGGCCACTATTGAGGTCAGAGAGAATGAAAGCTGTTGGTTTGAAGTGAGTATGTGTGTGTCTGTGTGTGTTGGGGGGATTATTGACAAGTAAAGCATTATCTGGACCCGGCAGGGGCGCTCACTAGAGACCGGAGATTGTCTCACTTCTCCCTGTTGAGCTTTGGGTAAAACAAACACGACTCCCTCATGCTGGGAGACAGAGAGCACATCCAACAAACCGCTGATGCCTACGTTCTTCAGGCCTCATTCACTTTCTCTTAGGAGGAATGCTACTTCAAATTTCTAATTTTCTTGGCTAGCTAATGAAAGCTGAAGCAAGAATAGGGAGAATGTGTAAATTAAAGCCAGCTGAAGTCCACTGCAGGACTGAGATAATGTTACCTCACAGGCAAACACAAACTTTAGGAGGTCATTTCTCTCTATCGGTAACTAGCACTATCAAGAACAGTGATAACTGGAATCACCCATTTACACACAATCCTCGGGGTCAAATATATGGCTACACCGTGGGGCCTCAATCTATGACTTCAGGTTCTGTTGCTGGGAATTGGAGTATTTTATGGCAGTGGGTCTCAATTCAGCTACCGTGTTGCAGTTTGGTGTTTCCTGCTCAAACATACTCAATTTACCTTTAAAACATAATTATCAGTAGATCTCCAACATGGACACACCGAAATCATTATTCAATTCAATGCAATAAAGCCCCGATGCTGTGGTTAAGAACTACTGATCTCTGACTTAATTCTAGGTTATGCACATTATGGATGAATCTGGTACAACTGTGCAATGGTTATGCAAGAGCTTTTAAAGCATTAATAGCTTAAAGCTGCTAAATTACCTATTTTAACCTCTCCTTTACATTACCATTACCTGGAAATTAAGAGTGATCTGTGGAAAAAGCTATAACCTTAACATTAAGCATTACCTAATGTGTCAGGCTCAGTTTGGCATCCCTTGGGAGGCTTTCCAGCTTTTACTGTGGTGGTTGAAGGACAGTTTAATGCCTCAGATGAAAAACACACACACACACACACACACCAGTCCCACAGTAACCAATGCCTGGTGCCTCAAGCAGGCAACCAGATAACGCTACTGATCTCTACTGCAGTCACCTTATCAGTAAACGACCCTTTCTCATGCGCAATGCCAGCACAATAGGACAACTCCTTCTACTAACAGCAGGACACAAACTTTGAACACAGAGCCATTAGAGTGTCAAAAAGATGTAATAGTGCGTTCCCCCTCCTCCAAGCAGCCCACAGCCGTCTGAGTCTAAGCCCTCGTGACCTTCTCAATATTGCATCCAGGCATTGAGGAGAGAATTATCCAGCCATCACTGCCATTCATCTTTTTGTGCCAAGCATGACCACCACTGTGTGCATGTTCAATCTTTCATCCAAACGGTAACACTCGCAACAACAAATACTGTACCTGTTACTGGAAAAGTTAAAATTAGTACAAACAGGGCAGGAACTGATCCTCCATATACAGCCTCTCCTTATTATCAGACTGTAATAAGATAAACAATAAGAGCAGGTGGTCCAACACCCCCATGTCCTAAGCAACACCCCTCTTGTGGATAAATCAGCTCTGACAGGCATTTATCCATATTAGGGGGGGAAATCCATCACATAGATAGTCAGCCAAAAAAAAAAAAAAAAAAAAAAACCCAGAACAAAAGTTCCTAGAATTCAAATTCTGATAAGTAGGACAAGTTGAGCCTCTACTCCTCTTTTGACTGTGCAGATACAAGCCTGAAGCCCTTCCCACGGCTGCACATTCCTCTCATGTTCCCCATTCTCTTCTATCACACGCAGCCAGGATTTCAGAGATAAAGTCATCTGATTCAGGGCCTGTAAGGCCAAATCCATCAGGGTGTCATTCTTCATCAGTACTGTAATGTTACCTGAAGGCCCACGGGAAAAGACAAAACCGCTCAGGCAGATGGGTGATCCACCAGAGGACCGTTAGTAAATTTGTGTCTCCTCTGAATCAAGACGTTTTCTCAGGATCCTATTCAGGGCATGTCACCAGGGCGCCTGGGGTCAATCTGAACTAACCAAAAGCAGCTTCAGCGTAGCTACATAATCACCTCAGCAACAACCGTGCCTGTCTGTCAGCTACAAAACAATGAGACTGTCCCTAGTGATGTACTGATTAAGCAGGACAGCAGACAAATTGTCTAATCATTTAATCAATTATAACCATGGTGTCATTTCTGAAATGCAGGCCCTTTGGGTTCCACATACAAGCCTTAACTCAGTGACGGTAATTCTAAAGGAATGACAAATTGTGTTGCTCAAACTCTAGTTCAACATCCAAGCCTCGAAATATGCAGCAAAAAGCCACAGGGAATGTACAGCATAGACACAAAATTACATCTTTTGTACTGTGTCATGAGTGGGGAAAAAAAAAAAAGTGTTCATACATGCTCATGTACACACGTAAACATACTGACACACATCTCATTATAGTCAGAGTCTAATCATAACACTGTGGTAGTGTTGCAAGCGCCCCAGTGACGTCACTGCAGTCTCCGAGTGTTGTCTTTATCCATTTCCACCACAATCATCACAACCGCCCTTTCCTACAGACTCTCAGAGACAGACATGTGCACAAACACACATGAATGTTAACACAAAACACCTGGACATGGAAAAAACAAACTTTTCAAGACACCCAAACTACAGTCAACTATTTAACCCAGTTTAGTCATTTTTACAAGGGCTTCTCGGAGTCTAATGCCCTGGTGACAGAGGGCTTCCGTTTGTTTTTCCTGACCACGTGAACAGGAAGATATACCCCCACACACACTCATCACATCTTCACTCATAATGAGTTCCCTCATCCTGACTCATTCTTTAAATATTGTTGTTACTCAAGGATCTTTCCTGCATAGTCAAGAAATTTATTAGAAGTGCGCAAACCATATAAATGAGAAAAATCCGATCTCACCACAAAAAAAAAAAGGATTATGCAAAAAAAAAAAAAATCCAAGGACATGTTGTGGGCCAAGGACGGAGGGCTTTTGTCGCTTTATGTAGAGTGGAACTTAATGAGCAATAGCTTAGGCTCACTCATCAAGAGGTCACACAGCCCTCAATGATCGTATAGAGAAACCCATTAACATTCTGGAAACGGTGCTGATCACTGAGGCATCTATGTGCTCTATAGAGTTCTACACCAATGCAGAAAGGTAGGTTAGTTCTTCCACTGGTTAAAATAAGTTTGTTTAAAGAAAATATTTTTAAACAGATAATACTATCAATAGCTAAATAAAAAAGAAACTTTTTTGTTCACATTACTTTAAGAGAAGAATGCATTTCTGATCAACAACATTCTTCTACAATACCAGATATTTCTATTCAGTTAATCGATTTCTGTGCAGGAACTTACCAAAGGAGGTGTGAAAACCTGTCAGCTGAGACCACAAAATCTGGAAAATGAGTAATGTCCTTATGAGCGCAGATAGTGGTTTAGAAAGTCATGTTACACTGAAGCAGTTGAGTGCATGTGAGCGAGTGAGAGAACTCACTCAAATACTCCTCCTTTTTGCTCTCCCTGGCTCCACCCAGCCTGTCCAATCAGCTCGTCTGTTCAAGTACAGGCAGGAAGACCACTTCCTTGTAGGCACTAGGAGCTATACAAACATGTATCCTAATCACTACTTTTCCTGCACCCATTCTCCTTCCAAAGAACCACACACTACCTAGACTTCCGATTCAATTTCCACGGGCTCAGTTTTTTTCCCTCTCTAGACATCTAAGCAGTCGTTTCCCAAAACAATGCTCAGCAATCTTTTCCAGCATCTCTGTGTTACTGTAAAGGAAGCGATACAACAGGGTCAGACGGCTTCATTAATGAAGTCGGAGAAGAGTTATGGAAACAATACACATGCAATGTTGCTACAAGGATATCCTGTCCAGTTAGAGTGTCTGAGGACTTACCTGAATGAAGTGTGTATGTGTGCGTGGGTGTGTGGGTGTGTGTGTGAATTCCAGTGCTTCACCAAGTGAATTCCATTTATAGAAAACTGCTCATAGCCCATTTACACCTTCATCAGTATAGAGTAGGATAGGGATCCAAATAGGGATTATGCATGTTAAAATGCATGCATAATTTAAATGAATCATTTAAACCAGGGGTTCTCAAACTTTTTTTGCCACCAGGAACCTCTTTCAGAGTAAAAGAATTTCCAAGGACCCCCTTAGGATCACAGCACAGATTTAATTTTAAGAATGACATGGCCAATACATACACATAATACGTCTCAGAAGAAAGTGTACTAAATGGTACCATTCTTCACTGAGGTGGTACACTTACAGGTACATCTTTTAGTGTGTATATTTCACCTAGAAATGTGCATGTAGTGTATATTTAAAGCTTTAATCTAAAAGGATATTATGGACCAATTATGTAGGTTTAATTGTTAAATATTACATACATAAATATTAAACGTACAAAAGAGTACCACTGCAACAACAAGGAAAGGTACAGTTTAGTACTGTCTTTTCTATGAGTGTGCCATGATGGTTATTTATTTGAGTCATTAGAGCTTTTTTATTCCTTTTTATTTAAGCCACAATTGACAACCACTTGGATTTCAATCTGGTTTCGATGTCCAGCGTAGGACATGTTATTAATAACCTTAGAGATGATCATTACCAATCCAGTACAATTATCAGTAAAGTCACCGGTATGTGTTTGATTACAGACAGTATCTGTCAACCAGACGCAAAGCATGTAAGCAGTTAAAGGCAGCCCTGAACCTCCTCATGTACGTCAGGTACAGGTGTGGATGTCTTAATGCTCCTCTCTTCATCCTGTAACCTTTGAAACCCACACCGTCAGTGCCAGGGGCTCATATCCGAGTGACACAAGAGGAACAAATCACAGATACCCGTGGCTACGGTAACAGATATTAATGAGAACGCCTGTAATTCTGTCCGAGCTGTGGCTGGCACCTGTGTCAAGAGCCGTGACAGAAAGAACAGGACATCCCTGACACACAGTGAGCACTAAAGCACAACAATACACAGTAGCAGAGTTTTAATGAAATGTCATAACAGCGTGTCAGATACGGAAAATTAATGTGTTAAATAACAGAAATGTCAGGGCACCATCAACACTTTTCATCTTCAGTTGCTCACCATGCTATCAAGTTCAGTGCAGGAGGTGAAGCTTCACTGACCTCTGAACTCCAACCTCCTCACAACCTGGTTGTAATTTCATCTCGGCACAACTTACTGAGAAGTTTATAGCCAGTCGTATTGCAAGAGCTTGTCGGTGCCTGCTGCCTTTAGACCGAGCTATTCATATGAACAGTGCAGGAGTGGCAGGCTCTTTGAATAGGGGGATTACAGAAAAAAAAAAAAAGTTCTGGGTGGAGGATTACTGCTCGAACCCATCCTTCATACAGATGATCACAGACCATTCTCTAGGCTCTAACACACACACACACAAGTCTTGGCTGATCAGCAGACTGTTTTGCACATGGGCATCTCCACACAAGCAATTGCAAACATGCATGATTTAAACCAGCTTTCAGGGAATACACATTAGGCCAGAAACAGAAATGGTTACTCATACAAACACTGCACACAGCAGGAAGAGGGTAAATCAGACCCAGAATATGGGAATCAGCTACAGACAGCTCACATCTGAATAAACATACAAGTCAATTAATCTGACATTTTCTCCACTGGGGTTACAGGCAAATACAGACAGTTGAATTGCTTAATTTCAAGGTCAAATGGTACAGCAGTCTAGATCTCCTACCACAAAACACACTCACAGGTTAATGGGGCCAACCTACGCAAGCTAAGTGATAACACAAATACACACATGGGGGAAAAGGTGAGGGAACTCTTAGTCACTTAGTCGCTTCCCTGCAAATGTGTTTCACAACAGAGATGCTCAGATTTGTTCAAGCTGAGTAAGCAAGGCAATCTGGGAAGAAGTAGAAAAGTGGGAGTTGCTGAAACGTGGTTGTTAAGAAGCATCACATATCCTGTCAAGAAACTATTAGTCAGTTTTCCCCTGGACAGTGTGGTACGGTACAGCATGCTCACTAAACGCAATACAGAGCTGTTTTTTCCAATGACACGGTGGTACTGAGGACGTCCCTGCAGGTTGTGGTGTGGTGATATCATTTGCAATCCAACTCTAGTTTTAACAGGAGCCACTAACATCAGGAGCAAAAATGCTTTTCCATTGTATTGGACATGGACATGTTTGGTTTCTGCACCATACCTACATAGAAACGCTACTATAGCTTACTGCTGTTTTTTGTGGGCTTTTCAGACTTCCTCTGATCATACTGTGAGTTTTATGATTGGGATCAGAAATCAGAACATACCGTTATCAAAGACAGTATTGAGTTCGTAAAGTTATTAACCGGTTTGACTTGTTACTTGTCTTGAATGAGTTTAATCAAAACCGCAATAACTCAGAAACAAGTAGGGCTATAAATAGTGTCAACTTGAACCTGTTCTGTCAGTGGAAGGTTCAAAAATAAAATTATTTTTGTCTCCGATAAATAGAAAGAGTTCTATTGCACGCAATTAAATAATGAGCCTATTTGAATTTTTAGATTTGAATAGTTGGATTATGTTCATGAAGTACATTTGTTTTACAGTTTAAGAGGTTCCTGATTGCAAAACGTTTGAGAACCCCTGGCCTACACCAGGGTTACTCAATTCAACTTTTTAAGGTCCAACTGCATAAAATGACTTGCTTAAGGTCAATAAAATCAACTGACACAATTGAATGCTGACAGCTTATGATTATAGCCTATGCTTGTGGTTATATTTTGTTTTATTGCTTCACATCTGACTAACAGATGAGACATCTATTTTGAATTTGACATTGCGAGCATAAACACATACACACTACATAAATGGATATGATTAGATAAACCATGAAAGAAAATATGTATTGAGTTGGATAATATGTTAATCTGCTACACTATTTTTTCAAGTACTTGGTTCACTACACTGAAATACTTTGCTGGGTCTGCATCTGAACCATGGTTCGTCAGTTGACAACCCCCGGTCTACGGCATTTCTAGCTCCAGGTAGAAACCAAGTTCGGCACGGGTACTTAATGTAAGTTAAAATAAGATCTGCGATCAATCAGATTTGTTATCATAGCATACTCTCTGCTGGTGGAGGAGTACTTATATGCTATACTGTATGTGTATGTGCACATATGTCAGATCAGGAAAAATACACATGAAGGAAAATCTCGTGTGGTTCCAGAATACACTCCCAGACTAAACCCATATGGTTGGAACAAGTCAGCAAATGAACAAGGTTATTTAAATTACATCATAATCACATCATATTTACTGCGAGTATTGCTGTGTAGAAGACATCATACTCTGTCAGTGCAAAGTCATCCTGTTGTTTATCAGAAGATATTTATTATCTGGCCATTCTTCAGAGTCCACGTCACTTCTTCTCACCTTGTCAACAGACAACAGGAAAACACATCTGTTGTATTGAATTAGGGGCCAAGCACCAGTGTCTTGTCTGGCCTGACTTCAAAACAATTTAGTTGTAATTTTTAAATCTCTGACCAGTCGAACCATACAAACACCAGTCTCTCCAGGATTTAGCGATTTTGCGATTGCAGAAATTAACACAAAATCATGCGAACTCCACAATATTTGGAGGAGCGTGCAATTTTTCTAAATTACCACAGATTTTCCACAGATTTGGGCCAAGACACAGCATGTGGCATCATCACAACACGCATTCAGCCAGAGCCCACTTCGATTCACGTGCGTCGAAAATGAGACCTAAAAGGTCTCGTTTACCAACAAACATAACACTTCAATGGAAGGGGGAGAAAGAAATTGGGCAGGGTTTTTAATGTTTAAAACTTGGTCTTAAAAAAAAAAAAAAAAAAAAAAAAATCAGCAGCTCTTTCCAAAAGCTTTAAGCTGTGTTATGTTATGTTTTGGAAGTTGAAGCTTAAAAACATGGGCTTCATGTGTGTTTGTCAAAGGTACAGCTATGCCTCCCAGGATGATAGTTATGGAATTAAGCTCTTTTTACAAAACAAAATATCCATTCCATCAGGCCTTAAACTTTTCCATGCTACTGACGGCTCATTAAGTGCTTTACCTTAACCTACACTGTAATCTTGGGATCTCCACGGAGCCGTCTATTTTGGGTGTAGACGTTTAAGCCTTGCTGAAATGCCTCAAGGAAAGCTGCGTTATGAGGCAACCTTCACCGTGAACTACAGTCAGCACAGACGTGGGGGAGAAAAAGGGAAGCGTGATGTCAGAAGGAGTCTCTGAGAATAGAACAAGGGTGTCACAGAATATCCAACATTTCACAAGGCCCTGATAGAGGCTTATCTCCGAAATAGAGACATCAGCACCAGCATTGAGCTCCTCGACACAAAGTCATCGACACATGTGAACTAACAGCATTGCTACAGCACGAGCAACAGACAGAGATAAGCCAAAGTGTGATCAATTATCTAATGTCAGAACCCACACAGGATAAAGTAAAGTCACTGGGATATTTTAAGGGATATTGAGATTATGAAATAGCGGTCTGGTTTGACTGAAGAAATACTGTAAATTTTTTTGTCTTAAGACCTAGCTCTGGTTGCTCAGAGTCCAAGTATAGGCCACACAGTTAGCCTAACTTCATTTACACACTGAATGCTCCTCTCAAGCTTTCAGCGTTTAACATTTTTGCTTTTATGTGTAAGCAAGTTGATAATGTGGCTGCACGTGTTGCACATTTACTTCCCCCAACAACACTACTGTCTCCCTTCAAGCATAACGGCTTTGTGCTTTAGACACACACACACACACACACACACACACACACACACACACACACACACACACAGTGTGCTTGTAGATTACACACCTAAATTACATTAGCATACTGTTTGCATATCAAATGCAATATTTCTTTCCCAGTGGGATGACCTCCTGAATCAAGGATTCCTTCTTTATCCTGGAAGAACAGGATTTCTTTCTGTTGAGAATTTAAGATAAGCCCAATAAAATCTTGGCCTAATTCTATAACAGACTGCAGATTCACGCGTGTTCTCCATGGCAACGAGACCCGCAACGAAACGACTATGCTCTGCTTACGTCATCAATCCGTGCAATCTGGGCTCGTGAACATTCTTCAAAGGGAGCTTGAGGCAATAAGGTTCATTGATTAGCATGTTTCGTTTATGTTTTGCCATTGCCACTATTGTAGCTGTAACATAAACTTTCACGTCATCCTACGCCACGCTTCTATTGCTGGTTTTTCGACAAGTGTCGTAGAAATGTCCACACTATGAGATTTTAATCAAAATTTTTCGTCAGATATTTTTGGTTGTAATGGCACTAAGGCCACCGGTGTAAGACGGCCAAAGTCATGATATAAGATTTTTGTTTGCAATAGCAAAATTCGGGCCAAAAATCGTAGAGTGTAAAGCCTACGTGTAGTTTGTTTATAATAAATAAATAAATAGAATTATATTGCTTAATATGAATTTGGTCTCTGTGTATATGGTTGTATTAATAAGTCATTGTGTTTTAATGAAAGTTTTTTTTTGGGGGGGGGGGACTTCTTCAATGTTTTATTCTCATGAACCTATAGATTTCAGGATGCCTTTCCTTTAAAAAGGGGAAGAGAGAGAGAGAGAGAGAGAGAGAGAGAGAGAGAGAAATTGAAATGTAAAATGTAAAAACTCACAGTGCACCAATTGTGGAAGAATGGAAAAGAGCAACCGTCCTGCAGCTGAAAGTAACATGTGCCTTTCTGTTCACTAGCAGTGTCATGGAAGCAAATGCAAAAAGAAAGGAAAATGTTATGAAATGTTCCTGTATACGTTTTTTTTTTTAATGAAAGGAGTGCTTTGACTCTTAAATACAGGCGTGTCTGTGAGCCTGACAGAAAGCTTGAACAGAGGAAGTTGCTGTGGCCTAAAGGCCAGTTTCATCATTAGTAGGGAAGAGCAGAGATGAGCTTCTCCTGTACCCTGTCTGCTTCAGTATAGTCCTGCATTATGTTTAAAATTAGGGGATGTGTGTGACTCTGTGTAGGTCTGAATATTTGCGGTGTCGCTGGGCGTTCACTCCACACACACCGTTTTAAGCAAACTTGCTACTGAAAATACTCCAAAGCCAGACACCGCCCTAAGGCAAACTTCATGTAATTATCAATAACTAGCTTTACCATCTAGCTACTTGGCATGTCAAAAACAGGCACTGTAGGCATAATGTACTCCTTATAATTGCATGCGTGAATTAATATAAAAATAACATTAGACTTTAAAACCTCAAAATGAAACAATTCGAAAACGTTAGCTTACTTATTAACCAGTCAACAGTGTAGCAGAATAGCTAAATGAGGTCTTTATTCCACAAGTGATATGTGAAGAGAAATAATTAAAAAATAATTCAGCTCACCCGTCAAGACGCTGCAGAGGTTTTAAATAAGTCAACACTGTTTTATTTATTTAATTAACTTATATTATAAACTCATACACAACACCGCATACTTATCATCTTTTCTTTAAATCCACCAGCTATGAGAAGTTCAGTTCAGTTCCTGCAAGGAGTGTACCACCACGGGAAACATTATTTGGGTGGAAATGTGGACCGTTATAGTGAAGCGTCTTTACTGCCTACACCAGGATGAGTTTCTTTCACCATAACAACAAAGTTATATATCAATTAGTACAATATATTAGTGAGTAGAGAAAAAAAATGCTCACCTTTAAGAGCCCCGAAATTTGGGACACCCCCATTAAAGACATAGTATGACCCGAATCCCGCCATTGGTCGTTTTGTAGTTCGGAAGACGCAGCCAAGTTTCCAAGGTAACAAGAAACAGCTGCGGTGGGAACCCGATACCGCTCTTTGGATGACGTCATGTCCATGAGGCCTACCTCAACTGACAGCCGAACACTGCACCCTATTCACTATTGATTATATAGTGCATGAGTTTGTAAGTTTTGCCACTTGGCAGCCATGACTGAAGGTATAGTAGATATCCAGTGCGCTCATAAAGTCCATATTATATACTTTCTCATTACACATAATGCATTTATAGGGGGACACACCAGAGATACAGAAATTCGTTATAGTTTTTGTTGCTCCAAATATCAGCTATAATAGTATTTAGGTAGTTATTCACAAATTACGTGTACAAAAATCGGCAAAATTATGACGGGGGAAAAACAAGGCAAAATAGACGCCATGGGGAATTTCCTCTTTATCCTATAATAAGTTAGAAGAGTAAATCCTGCTTGTAGATGCATGTGTCTATAGAAAACAGCATCACTCTCTAGAGCTACAATTCCCATTGTGTACTGGAGACGAGCCAGCATTGTGAGTAGTGTTATGGGGGATGGGTGGGTTAACCTACAGCCTCTGGTTTTTATCTTTACTAAAGTGGCACCCATTATGCAAAGTGGTGTTCTAATTTTTGGGCTTTGAGGTGTAAATTACGTTAATTAAGCACGCTTCTCTGTGGATATACATGACAGTGTCGAAGAACCCTTGCCACTCCAGTCCAAGGTCATTTAATCTGCAAGGCAAAAGTTCTTTTCACATTCATCATTGGATTACATTGAATATTTGGTTAGGAATGTCAGTCTCAGAATGTAATTAAAATGTAAGAGCAGTTAGAGGACAGTGACATGTCTAGACCAAACTCATACCAGCTTGCCAGCAGCTCAATTCTTTAAATCTTCATTACGACTCCCCTCTTTGGGTTTAGGACAATGGGAGCTTCTGCTTCCTGGACCCAAACTTAAACATGATAGGCGAAAACAGAGAACTCTGGGAAACAAAGCAATTCAGTCCTTGAGGGAAAGAACCTCAACCGTTGATCGAATCAAATTACTAGTACCTGTTGTTTATTTTCAGGTCTGCTATTATTGAGGGTTTTTTTTTTCTTCCATGGAACAGAAAAGCATGCAGTTTTCCATGCTTGCCAGAGGCAAGAGAGACATGACAAGAGAGACATGACAAGAGAGACATGACAGAGAGACATGACAGATTTATGAATTTGTGAAAAACATAATAAATGCATTGACAATGACAACAATGACAAAAACTGTTATAGCTGGAATATTTTAGTGTGAATGGGTCACAATAACATTCTCATTCGTCTTTATAAAAGACTTTGTCTCTGGTGCTTGTTTACTATCTTTTTTGTGCATAATGAGTCCCACAAATCTACAGCAACATGCAAAAACCTTACATACCACATGACCAATTTAATTGATTCATTTATTTATTTATTCATTCATCTTCAGTAAAACCACTTTATCCTAGTCAGCTTCACAGTGAATCAGGAGCCCAGCACAGGAAACCGGGCAAGAGGCTGGAATGCATTGGCATTTCCAAATTGTCCGTAGTGTGTGAATGTGTGTGAGATTGTGCCCTTCAGTGGGTTGGCATCCTGTCCAGGGTGTTCCCCCGCCTTGTCCTCCGAGTTCCCTGGGATAGTGTGTCGGATATCACTAATCACTCACACGTGTTTTCTGTTTCACCTTGATTAGTACCACTATATAAGTTCTAGCTTTTCAGTGTCTCGTTGTCAAGCGTTTGTTGTTGTTGTTGTTGGTGGTGGTGGTGGTGGTTGTGGTGGTGGTGGTGGTGGTGGTGGTGCTGCTGCTGCTGCTGCTGCTGCTGGTGGTGGTGGTGCAATAGTATCGCTTATAGCCTGTAAGTTCTTTACTTCATATCCACACTTCATGTTTATGATTCTTGCTTTCACGTCTTTGATTGTTTTGTTTGCACTTTACTAAATAAATTGTCTGCACTTGCACCCACAATTGGAGGCAAAGCAATTTGTGACACAAAATCTTGATATAAATATTGATTTTTGCTACTTAATATAACTCTGCCACATGTCATATACTGCTTTCTTCAAATTAGGTCTGAAGCCCGAGAGTGTCGTGGCAAAATATCAACTTTATCTATCAAACTTCACTTTTTTACCCTCTTAGAATGAAAGAGTCTATTTGACTGGCAACATCATCATGTTATCCTCCCCTTTTCCAAATAAGCACTTAACACAACTCGTTCACAGTAAAAAAGGAAAGCTACTACCTAGGAAAAATCCATTGTGCTACACTACATCCTCTGACCAAATTCGCACTAATGCTGGCCACCATTAAAGAGGAGGAAGTCTCTAGAGCTCCCCATACACATAATTGTAGCTTCCTCTGTTGTGTTTTTTTTTTTTTTTTTTTTTTTGAAGGGGGGCGTTCTAGCAAGCAAAACTTTCTGCTTTATGGACCCTCTTGCTAAGGTTAGTCAAGTGTCATACACCGAAGTCCACACTTATCTATACTCTTCAAACCAGTTTTTATTGCAATAAAATATTTCATTTCAGTATCTTTTCTAAGTGCCCCGAATTCTCACTTTTAAATGGTGTTGTTAAGCTGTCTTTAAATTGTGGCATGATGAGTGCTTAGCCTACACATTTTGACATGTTTACAGGCTTCTATCGCTTGTCTCATGTTTATGATTGGTGAATAGGAACTGTTCCACCACCTTACTTTAATCTTACCAATTCATCCACTCCAAAAACAACATCTATTTTTAATTACTGTTTCCTTTCCTTGTATTGAGAAGGCACAAAGGCCAACCCAGGATACTAATACTCAGTCAGAGCTGATAAACCCCCCCCCTCTCTCTCTCTCTCTCTCTCTCACCCATGCATATGCACACATGCACACAACCTCTGTGACCTATTCATAGCATCCTGACTCACTCTATGAAGTTTAATAAGTCACATGTTCATTGTTTTTATTTAGATTTGCTTGTGTTTTCTTGAAATTTGATCATTATGCTCTGATATGTTGAAAATGACCGTATTACTACAACGACTCCTATCTGTATGATTATCAGTTGGGGGAAATCTGCCTTATAGTCAGAAAACTGTTGTAACTTGGGGTAGAACCTGACCTCAACAGCTCTGTGTTTTGGATGCAAGATAAATAAAGATTGAGGTGATGCAGCATCTCATTAGCTACTCACACCTCGCTTTCCATTTCTGCAAATCGGTAACAACAACATCTGACACCATTTTTCTCTGTGCACTTCACTTCCACCTCCCCTCTCTCTCTCGCTCTTATTATCTCTCCCCCCCCCCCATTAGACCCCTTCATTCATTGGCTGGTCCCCTCTCTGTCTACCCATCAGGCCCCAATGGTGCAGGATCAGCAGATGCCAAGCAGCAAAGACACAATTTGAATAAAAACAGAGCACAGACCTCCACCAACTCTCTCTTCTCCCCCTTCCTAGAAACCAGCGATGATCTAAAGACAGCTTGAGCTACAGTCAAGGCAGTGTGTGTGTGTGTGTGTGTGTGTGTGTGTGTGTATGTTTTGCTGGTTGTATAAATGGCTGAATTACAAAAGCCCAAAAAATAGTAAAGTAAAGGCATTGATTGTTGCATCAGTCTAACAAACAGCATAAGCTTTTTTAATACCTTGAGGTGCTATTTATCATACCGTTCATTAAAAAAAAAAAAAAAAAAAACTCTGGCAGTATGCAGTAAACTTTACAGGACTGTATCTTTGGCCATATATAGAAATTCATTACATAAACTATTCATAGACAGCTAAGTACTCTTCACCTTATCAGTTCTATTATAGAATTAGTGTTTTAATCCAAAGAAGGCAGGTCATATATATGTTGCAGATTTATTACTAGCTTTGCCACAGCTCATGGGTCTCCAGTATGATCTTGACTCTACTGTCTGTTGGAGTGTTGCATGTGCCACTCGTCTTTGTGGGTTTCGTTCGAATTCTCCAGTTTCATTCAACCTCCCAAAACATTCCAGTAGGTGGACTGGTTATGCTAAACTGCCCCTGTCTCTGTGTGTGTGTGTGTGTGTGTGTGTGTGTGTGTGTGTGTGTGTGTGTGTGTGTGTGTGTGTGTGTGTGTGTGTGTGTGTGTGTGTGTGTGCGTGTGTGTGCGTGCGCGCATGGTGCCCTGCGATGGGTGGTGTCCCATTCAGGGTGTTGACTATTAGGCTCTGGGAGTTCTCAACCCTGACCAGGATAAAGCAGTATCTGACGATGAATCGAATGAATGAATTTTATTGCAGGAAGTAGTTTCTGTGTTTTGATTAGAATGCTTCATAGTCGGTGTCACTCACCAGGTAATGCCTTACACTGAGAAACAGAACCATATAAGCATAAAGCTAGAATGGTCATAACTTGTCTTTTGCATTGCACAATGAAAATGCATTTCTTGTTGAACAGGGACATTAATGCTTGATTAAATCACAGGGAATTGTCTCTATGCCTTAGTGTCACTGATTATGGATTATATAACTATAACAATATGTGGTGCATGTTATATAAACACATTCAGAAGAAGGCCAGCAGGCATCTTTGCAGGGGGTTTGGAGGGTCAGTGTCTTGGTGTTGTGAGGTTCAGGCTGTAGCATAGAGGAAGACAGATGGACAGTTAAGGCAAGTTTACTGAGGATATACACTGAACATAAAGACAATGCATTATACTGATAATGAGGAACATGATAACTCATGATGACTGCTCAGGAGGAAATTCCTGAAGCCTGTGAACATTTTGTTGGCATTTGGTTTGTATTTGTTTAGGAAAAGTAAATCCATGGCTAGGCATACTAGAAAAGATGCTGATTTACAAAAACCTGTACTGTACATAGCTATCGTAAATATATCAGAGTTCCCTTTTTCCTGTTCCTGTGCCTACTTGTCAGACTTCCCTACATGCTGCACCCCTACATCAACCTCCACTTCCCTTTTCTCTCTTCAGACAAGCAGCTGCTCTGACTGAATGGCGAGCCCCAGGAGAGAGTGAAGGGAGGAGAAGGGCAATAGAACGGATGAGTGTGACTAGACACCAAAGGTCAGGGTTCGAGCCTGCATGTGCCATGGTTCTTTGTATAAAATCATGGTAGGGCAAGCAAACATGCCTACTACTCATCCAGATATAGATAATCTATAAAAACACACACTATTGTAATACTTTGCTTAAAATGGATAGAAAAACGTCATCCTCTATCACAGACACACATCATTCAGAATTGAGAAACAAAACCAAGAGGTGAGAATCCTCTGTAACTGGGGACTCGTTAAGGGTAATATCAACATCCATTTATTGCTAGTGCACCCCTCCTTTCCTGTCACTTTTTTTTTTTTTTTTACTTTCTCTCTCCCTGTACTAATCTAACACTCTTGAACTTGCCTGGCAGTAAAGAAGCACAAGGCACATGCTCATGTTCAGTACATAGTGATAGCTCCTTTCACAGAAGCACTTAGCTAAACTATGAATTATAAAGAAAGATGAATAATAGATGGAGCACAATGTTTTTGTCCTGGAACTCTGCAAATATGGCTGAAACGCAGAGACAGATGGCTGCCGTGCACTGGCATGAGAACTGCAGTAAAACAAATCCACACCATTCTAAATTGTAATATCTGGCATTTTCAATAGTTTCGTAAATTATTTAGAATAGAGGGTGCAATATCAGCACCAACCTGAAAAAAAGAAGAAATAAACACAGGAGGTATGCTCAAGTAACGCATAATTACTTCACTATGATAATGTCACTTAAAAAAACTTGGGTAAGTGCTGAAACACTGAGACAGGGTTTTTCAACCTCATTTCTGTCCACTGTATCATATGTGTGATTATCACCATGACAGGGGAAAAAAGCCTGTTGACACAAAACCATACTTATAATGAAATCCTAACAAAAGGTGTTGAAATGAACCAATAATCATTTACTTAATTACATTAAATGAACACAGACCCACAAAGGTTGCACTCTAACAATAAACATTAGTATGATACGGACATGAAAGAATGCCTCACTAAAGATATTCTGATTTCAAACCATGAAGCAATTACAGTTATCTACATTGTCTCTACAGTTTTGTTGTGTCCATGCCACATATCTGTGCATCAGACTCACACGATTATATTATTCATTTACCAGTACATTAGACATTAAGAATTAGACTTGCATTATAACTAAATCTTGATTAAACAGATTCTTATCAGAGAAACATTCAAATTGTTGTCCGTCATAATAGCACATACACTACAGATATAGTAGTTAGAGATAACAACACTGGAGTGCTCCCTAAATGCATTTTATTATATTTATATATTATTAACCCTGACCAACACATACTGAGCAGCACAGCAGCATACAGGAAAACAGTGGCCTGAGAACAAATAGGAAGTGGATTCAAGGGAAAGGGAGGGGGGGGGGGGGGGGGACAAGGAACAGGGGAAATAAAACAAGGAACTCACAGGGAAAAGATTAAAAGGCAGTGGTGATTGATAGGGAGGCTAAAAGGTGGTCAGCTTCATCACTTCCAAACAGGAGGTCGCAATACAGTATGTGAGATGAGCAAATCTTTCACTTCTACGGATGGGTAAAGAGAGATGCGTGACACAGACAAAGAAGAGGAATAAAGTTGGTGAAGTTAGTTATGTTTTACAACCACAGGAAGAGTGCAACCAAAATGTGTTTTGGGGAAAGAATTGTCTCTTTTGGTAGAACGACTTGAACGTCAGTTTACAGACTGATGTCCTTACATTTTCCTTTAGAATTCGTTGGCATAATTCAGAATTCATTGTTCCATCAACGATGGCAAGTCATCCTGGCTCAGATGCAGCAAAACAGGCCCGAACCATCATACTACCACCACCATGTTTCACAGATGGGATAAAGTTCTTATGCTGGAATGCAGTGTTTTCCTTTCTCCAAACATAACACTGCTCATTTAAAACAAAAAATTCTATTTTGGTCTCATCCATCAACAAAACATTTTTCTAATAGCCTTCTGGCTTGTCCACATGATCGTTAGCAAACTGCAGATGGGCAGCAGCGTTCTTTTTTGGAGAGCAGTGACTTTCTCACAATGTTTCTGTCATCAACTGCTGTTGTTTTCCTTGGCCTACCTGTTCGATTTCTGGTTGTTAGTACACCAGTTCTTTTCTTTCTTTTTCAGGACGTTCCAAATTGTTGTAATGCTTACGCAATGCCTCTGTTTAATTTCCCTCTTTTCTCAGCTTTAAAATGGCTTGCTTTTCCATGTTGGTTTATCCTTTTTAACAACGATGCAGTCTTCACAGGTTAAACCCAGGGCACAAACCAAGAGTAGACATTCAGAGCTATTAATTTTTTAAACAATCAATCTAACAGGACACACCTGGGTAACAAGAAACACCTGTCCGTCACGTGTTCCAATATTTTTGGTCACTTGAAAAATGAGTGTGTCCAAACAAAAGGTGCCATGTTCTACGTCGTTTAACACATCTAGACGTAAATATGAGGAAATGAAAGCTGAACATCTGATCTATAGTCTCATTCATCTTTTAATCTCAAACCCAAATGTCTTCAGTGTATAGCAAAAACAAAATAATTGGCCTTGCTGTTAAAAATACTTTCAAAGAGGACTGTAAATGTGAGTGTTTGTGAGAGCAATTGGCAGTTTGTAAAATGCAAACCTCAATTTGTTTGTTTGTTGTGCAATTAGTGCAATATTACAGGAAAAATATGCTTACTATAAATAAACACAATGTCAGTCATTAACGTAACAACATACTACGAGCATGATAAAGCTCGTTATTAACTATTGTATTAATGTAGTAATGTCATTTAACGTAGCTGAGAAATCAACATGTAATTTGTCCTGTAAACCAAAATATGTAACTAAAAAAATGAAATAGTCTAACGTGATTCAGGGCAGTTTATAGAAGAATGAAAGAATAATATAGATTAATTAGCAACTGATTTACTGCACATTCCGCATTGTGATATATTATCGATGACACGTTTCTGGAATGTGGACCTCACTAAAATTTTCATCATGGTTATGGTCCTGTACTCATGTATATTGTATGTGTAGATTTCACAGTTTACACATGCAGACTTGTACTTGTACCAGAGTACCATAGACTCTCACACACAGGTAAAGACACATACATGCACAAGGCTTGCATAAGTTTTTTTTATGCTGGTGACTGATTGCAATTAAATTTCCTGGTTCATGTGGAAACCCTTACAATTTCCTTGTACCGCAGAATACCAAGTACTTCAGAATACACACCTGACATGGGAATGCTTAACGTACCTCTTTCCTCAGAATTCTTACATAATCAAAAGGGAACAAGATATAGCATATAGAAGTTGTATTTTTTTTTAATTCTCATTTTAGATAACTTTGTGTAGTTTTGTAGTTTCATGTTACTGGAGAAGTACAGGTTAGGAACCTCCAAAGATGCACATTAGAAGACAAAACATTCTTCATGTGTATGGACTCTATTCTGGTGTTTCTTTTTCTATTTTTAACATCACAAATACATTTTGATGCTGCTGTGTGATACACTTATGGAGTAAAATGAAGCTGGTATCATGATTTGGCATTCAAATAAGATACACACACACACACACACACACACACACACACACACACACACACACACACACACACACACAATACACACAATCCTTCGTAAGAAGCCAAACTTGTTGCTTGGGCTTTGACTGTGCCTGCAGAGGAGGCAAAGTATTGCTGTCATGCGCTGAGGCAAAACACGTAATCTAATTTCCTTCATTACATATCCTCTCTGTAGATGAATGTAAAAAAAAAAAATGCAAATGACTGCTATTCGCAACTGATTATTCTAATTGTGTATGAATATGTTCACTATGGCGAGTGGTATTGTGTTGCAGAACAAAACTGGAACAAAGATGAAGTAGCTCTAATGAGAGGATAAATGAAGTTATAAAGGCTCTATACACATACACACATTCTGCTCAGGACATTACTGCCATTGAAGCTAAATCAAAAGAGGAGGTACAGCTCAGGACCCAACAAAATGCTGTGGTGAGCACACAAAATGAGCAGCAGAAAGCAAACAAGGCTCTCAAAACAGGCTACTACAGAGAGTGACCCATTTACCCAGCATGCCTCAGACTCTTTTGTCATGATAGCATTCAAACAGGCTGTACCAGAAGAGTGAACAGAAAGAGAAAAAGTGAGATGAAGACCAGCCAGAAAACTGGTGGCACTGGGAAATACAGGACTGGGTCATGTTATGCTTGATGCTATCTCGGGTTTTGGAAACTAGCACTTGCACCTCCCACACACATGCTGCTCATGTTTGGAAAGAACAGCAAAAGAAAAATATGAATGATTGTGTGATACCTTCAACTATTCATACAAAAAATATTAACAGGGCATAAGAAGATCCACAGAGCAGAAGCCAAACCATACACATATATTCATCTTCATCATACATATATTTACCTTCATCTTGCAGTGGATCCAGAGCCTGCGAACAAAATTGGAATACAGAGTAGTTGGGATGCCAGTCCATCACAGGGCATCATACAGTCACACTTCCTTCCAATCACACTTCCTATAGGAAGATTAATTTTGAAATTAGACATGTTTGCATTCAGAAATTTCTTATGCACAAATTCAAAATTGGTTAATACATGTGTATGGAAACCCTCATTTTCCTGACTGCAAATTTATATTTACATCCAAATTTCCACTTTTATGCAAAATTAAGATTTTGGAGCTTTTAAGGCAGTAACATTTCGCACTGTCAGAACTGGAACTCTCAGCCCTCCAAACCATAGTTCAATGACCCAGGGCATCAACCGCTGAGAACCAAATTTATGACAATTTATGAAAGTTATATGCATGATTTCAGAAAACGTTTACCGTTTAGGGCTACTAGTGGGTTTATCTGTCATAATATTTATTATGAAACCAGGTGAATTAAGCTTATCTCATTACAAGTTTTAAAAAGTGTTGTCAATGATAGTGCACTGGTTAAGGTTGTGTGCTAGAGCTCAGCGGATTTTGAGTTCAAATCCCATAACTGACGCTTGACCACTTGAAAGTCTTGCTGGAAAAAACATCCACCAAATAAGTATGTGTATGTGTACGATTAGTATGTGAAAAAAAAAAAAAGAAGCTAAATGATCCCTTACTAACACACAAGCATATCTCTGCCTATGTGGCCTCTTATGGCTTCTCCCACAAGTGTTAGTTAAAACCATATGCTTTCTTAAAATACTGTACCATGTCTTCATGTCAGCCCACTGCTAGAAATAAACCATTACCAGTCCCCGCTTTTAGCATAGTATGAGGTCAGTGGTACTTTTTAGAACAGAAAAACAGCAAATAATATGTGGAACTGACTGTTGTTTTTTTTTTATTTTTTTTTTATGATTATCTGATTATTTGATTCAGCATTTGAACAGTTTCTCCAGATATTTTTCACAATATATAGTTTATAGTATATATAACACGTATGGTATGTTATATATGTATGTATGTATATATATATATATATATATATATATATATATAGAACATTAGGCTTTGACTCTATGGTTTTGTTTGATTTATAATCAAAATATAGTGCACATGTTGGTAGGGGGGAATTGTTTGATTTACCTCTATGTGTGGTGTTTATTGCTTATAAGGGCTAGTATACAGTATTTACTTATATATTAATGCTGTTAGGCAAGATGTGTCTGTTGTAGTATCTGTAGATAATTGTGTGTATATATGTATGGTATGGATATAGACTTTACAAAAATTGCTACACTTACATACTTGACAATGTGGGGCCTGCATGGCACATTCTGCATTTAGCTCCTCTACCGCATTCACATAAATAAACAGACAGTGAGTTTCTCTTGGCCAAGTTGTAATGAGAATCCATCTGAAGGACAGGCCTGGTGAGTGGTAAGAGACTCCTGCCGTTGGGAGACGCCTGTCAGTTAGGAGTCTGTCGAATACTCATTATATTCATAAAACGGTTGTCACATGCTTTTGTTGAAGTGACAGTCCTGTCATGTGCAGTACTGTTGTTGCAGTTCTGTCTGGTCAGACTGCATGCATGGACAGTCCCATCATTGAGGGCCAGACTGACTCCAAGCTATTGGTCAAGGGGCTGATTTCTCTTTCAATCTTCATCTCGGCTCTTTTATTGTTGTGTGAAGGGACAGGACAATGTGAGAGGAGAGGGGGACGAAGACAAATGGTACATGTTTCCTCCAGAGAGTGAAAAATGCTAAATCTGAGATTATAATAAGGCTGAGTGGGAGGAAGGGAGACCTTGTGGGACTGGGTGATAACAATGGGGGTAAAGACTAGCAGGAGGGGTGAGGATGTTCTTGGTTTAATCTATATTTAGGGGGAAGCTGATGGGGACACGTGCCAGGTTCTGCAGAGTGGGGAGATGGGGTGAGTCTGTACTGTCTAAATCAATTCTGGGTTTTGTTCTGCCAGCTGTCAATGGCACCGTCTGCAAACCATGTGACACCAGGGAGCTGATCAAAAAACCCCAATTTTACACCCTGAGAGATCCACGAAAGACACAAAGACTCGAAGCCTAATGTGTTTTCAGTTAACTAATTTATTCTTGAATAATCCATTACAAGAACAAGCTAAATAATACTGAAGAAATTCAACAGGCTAGCTGTACAAATGTTTATTACATATTAAAATAAATATTTATCAAATAGAATTCTCTTTGAGATTTTATTGGGTTTTTCCATGTACACATAAAACACAAATATCAGAACATTTCCATTTCATACTTAATAACCCTACAGCCCAATGATAACCCCAAAACTCCTGTTATCAAGAAGATGACATTAAATGATGCACAACACTTCAGAAATTGTTTAGTTATTAAAATGATTTTGTTATTTGGACTCATTGTTAGGTCTCATTAAGTGGGTCTCTAAGCTTTTAATAATTTATAAGAAATAATGTAGAAATACAGTGTGTCCCAAAAGTCTCCATATATAGGGGATTATGTTTGCCAGCACCACGTCACTTGTACCTTCATCAGTGGATGTTCGTGGACTTCTCGGTTGGTCCTCAACACTTCTAGTCTTTTTGAATTTGTTAATAAGTTTGGCAACAGTGTCGTGTGTGATGTGCTTGCTATGTTTCCTGTTAAAGTCCATTGCAACCTTGCGACAACTTCCCGATCCAGCCATGAGAATGATTTCAATACGTTCTTCTTTTGTCAAATGCATTCTTAAAGGCTATCTGAAAAAATATATATAAAATATAAACTATGCATGAAAAATTTTGGAAGACATTTTGCTAAAAAGTGTTAATTTCCCCCTATGTATGGAGACTTTTGGGACACCCTGTAGTTACACTGGTACCATTCTTCTTTAAATGTAGAAAACATGGTTGTATTTAAAAAAAAAAAAATTTAAATTAATAAATAAATAAAAAACATTAGTGTAATGGCAAAGCATTGATAGGCTCTATATCTAGGCTATTTCAGATTTCCCCAATTCAGATCATGGCATGTCTCAAAGAGAAAACATTGTAGGAATTAAAATTACATTACAACATTAATCACATCCCAGCATTACCTGCATCCAAATATTCCACCTACAAAAAGAAGGTTAAACCTAGAACCCTTAAGGGGGTTTCGGTAATCTCTTTGGAGAACCCTAGAACAGAGTGTTATAGAAAAGATCCTAAAAGAACCCTTTATGGAAGCTAAGCACAATAAACTATATATATATATATATATATATATATATATATATATATATATATATATATATATATATATATATATATATATATATATAAACCTTAAATGTGGCCTTTTTTCTAAGAGTGTACTTTAAAAGGCCGTATGTAAACATTGGTTATTACTGAAAGCCACTAGAGACTGAAGAACACACTGCTGCTCCTAGTGGTGATTCGCATTTCACAGAACTGGTGTCTAACGAACCGTTATTTTTAAATTAGCTAATTGCTTCCACCTAGAGGCTACATTGGGTAATTGCACTTTGTTAAAAAGATACGTTATAGCTTTAATATTATAGCAAATTAAGAAAGAAAATAACCGTATTAAGGTTCCTACTCTCTTAGGACAATGGTTTCTTTAAGAATTTGTTGGATAGTTTCGTTTAAAAAAAAAAAAGTTTCTACTCAGAACCCTTTCTGAGAGGGAAACACTCGGGACAACAGAAGGGAAAAAACTTAAACTGTGTAAAAACTGTAATTTAAAGAAGAAAAAAAAAAGATTAAATTGGAAAGTTGGTGTGTGTTCTGTATTCACGTGCAAATTGCTAAGCGTATTTCAAGACGCCATTAGAGACAATACCTTGACGGGGGAGCGTATCTACGTTCCCAGGGTCCTATGTTCCCCTATTTTATATGACACATAATAAACACATGGTGACACATGGTTAAAGCTGGAGTTAGGCCTCAGCATAAATGAGATGGGACATGTTCATACTTAACATTTTGTTCGTTTTATTACCTTTTACTGTGTTTTATAGGCTATAATATAGTATTTCTTCAGTTCAGAAAACGTTTCGCTGTTGTTCATGCATGGGAGTTGAACTGTATGAATGTAGACTAACAGCTATTTTTAGAGCAGCACAAATGAGGGTTCAGCATGTGCAATTTTAGTTAATTAGTTCATTTTCCAAGTTCATAACTTTCATAAATTTCAAGTGTGGATGAAGGATCGATTTTAAACTAACGTATGTTGTTATTCATTTAAATGTGTAAAAGTGAAAAGGTAATGAAGTTAATAAGGGTCCTGGGAAAATTTGTCCTGACTACATAAAACCTTTGGAAAAGTTTACTTAATGTGTGTTAATAGAATATTGAACTTGGGGGAACATAGGACCTGGGAACATAAGAATGACCCACTTGACGGCTAGCAACTTAGCTACTGACTCACTGTGTTTAAGTCTATTTTTATCACGGTGCTGAAACAGTTCATACTGTCAGAAATGGGATTAATTTCTCTGAAGGCATGACCAAAACATTGTAGGTCAGGGACAAAGGAAAAATAACGGGAGTTTTCTTTTCAGTCTCTGTTATGTTTGTGTCTAAACTTAGGGCTTCAGTTTTTGTTATCCAATAGCAATAATTACACTTCAACCAGCAGGTTTTGTTCCCTGAGTCGTCTTTGTCATTTGCTGCTGTATGATACTCGTGTTGTGTTCTCAGCCCTGGTCCTGGAGAACCCCCTGTCCTTTTTTTTTTTTTTTTTAGTGTATTCCCCACTCTAACACACCCACTTCTCCTCAGAAAGGGCTGTTAATTACCTGGTTAGTTGATTCAGGTGTGTCAGAAAGATTAAAATCAACACCTAGCGGATATTATTTGAAACAACTGGACATTTTTATCGCGTGTTCTGGGAAAACAAACCGGTAGCTTCTTTTGATAATTATTATTGTATCTAGTTAGATTAAGAGGTGTCCCTAATCAAGATACTTTATATAGAGTCTTATATGTATTAACTGGGTGTGTGGTATAAACTCCAAATGATTTTTCTTCTTAATAGCTGGAAGGGCTCTACTGGGAACCCTTTCCGATGAGGAAACACTCTGAAGGTGTAGGGTTCTACATATAACCTTTACTGACTCCCCAGGAATCATTCAATTGATCTTAATGGTCTAAACGTTTGCCATGTAGTTCATAGCCTAATGCATCTAAACTATTTCCCTAGTGTACAAATTCCCAACCCTGGCCTGATAAGTAACTGATTAGTTGAAGTGGATATAATGGAAGCAGGGAAAACCTTGATATGTGTAGGACAGGGGCTTCTCCAGGGACCAGGGTTGAGAACCCGTGCACTAGTGTAACTAGCTATATCTAGCAGATGTCCATTTTTGCTGAGTAACTTTGTAGCTCATAACTAGGGAAGCACTGGTTAAAACACTGTGGCAGGAAAAGTATCTGTTTGCCAGCAGGATCCTCAAATGACCCAGAGCGAGCCGTGTTGCCAGAACGGGATTTTTCACACCAATTCGGATACAATGGGATGCAAAAGTGTCCCGGAGTCTGAATATTTAATCTGGCGAATTTGTTTTGTTACTATGACTAAGCCGGATGCAGTGAATCCAGTCAGGCTACTTGGCAGCTGTGGATAAATACCATCTTTCAGGCAATCTCTCAACTAAAACCTTATAGCTTCATTTATGTTTCCGACTCCGCGTCTCCCTTACTACTGAATTTATTTCGTGTTTTCATGCATTTCTTGGTCTGCCCGATTAGATCTCTTACACTTCCTCATTTCTCTGAAACTTCACCCCAACAACAGAGGAAATCGGAGCCGTTTTTTCCTCTTTGGTTCATTTCAACTTTGGATTGAACCCTATCCAGCTCAGCGTGTGACATATCCTATTTAAATTACTTCATCTCACCGAAATTAAAATTGACGTTTTATTTATTTATTTATTTGTTTATTTATTTAATGAAATGAATTGAATTCACGGGATATAAACCTTTTCATAAGGATTACGTAATTGGTCACGTGACCAGAGCACTTGTAGCAATTCTAGCGTATATGGTTACTTCTGAAAAGGAGAGAAAGTGATTTAAAAGTTAGAATCTCAGTAAATATTTATAAACTATTTTGGGAAAACGGCACAGGGTTTGTGTCGCTCGACGGGTAAATCTGTGTACACTTCTAGCTGGGAATGATTGATTAATTAGACTCTGAGACGAATACAAATCTCCCTCCCTCCCACGTTTCTATCAGGTCTAACTGGTAGCGTCTATGTTGCCACAGTGGACTGTGTTTACCTTTCAACGTGTTATTTTTAATTATACCAACATAGAGAAACGGTTTTCGTTATAGCTTATGACTTGTTGCGTTTACAACTGGACAGATTGTGATTTCAATCTGGCAACCCAGTCCGCAACAATTTCGGGGCTAGGCTTGCGCTCGAGGAGGATTTAGAGGCAACAGTAAATTTGTTACATTCGCTCGTTTTATTTGTGGTTCATTTCCACCCCTGTGGTCCAGTTTCTCAGGGCATTCGTGAGTACACCCGTTCAGATTTCCTCCAGAAAGGATGTCTGCGAAATGTAGGACGGGTTTAATGCGAAGTTGTGGCGCATATTTAATTTTGATGAAGGCCGCCTTGGTCTGCTATAAAACAGGCATGAAAATGAAGGAAAGTAGTGCAGCTTATTTATTAAAATAACGCCGAATAATGATGAAAAGATTGTTGTCGGTGTTGGATAAAGGCAAAAGTCCATGCTGTAATTGCAGGGGGGAGGGGGGAAGCAATCAAGTGTTGCAGCTTGTGGTTTTGTTGTTGTTGTTTTTGTTTTGTTTGTTTTTTGCCGCGATTTCTAGAAAGTGCGTTGGGTTTTAAAGTAGAACATTGAGTTGCATGCTCTTTACTTCATAACACCATGAGGAGGGGGGAAAAGTCTGTTTTAGACAATACATCTGCATTGAGATGCATGTCGTCTATTACACTATGAAAGTAACTTATTTGTTTTGTATTTTTGTTTGTTTGTTTGTTTTTTATGTATATATATTTTCGACGTGTTGTCCTGGTTACTGTAGTAAGCGCGAGCTTGTTTGTTCTTGTGCACAGCTTGCACTTGAACTAATGCCAGATTCGCCCATTTTAGTTGCGTCTTGTGGCGCAGGCGTCTGTGTGGCTACTTAAAAACAAAAACAACAACTCATTTTTACGCCTCTTCTTCCTTTACTTCTCCTAGTCACCTAGTTTGCTGTCCTCAAAGTAACCCATGCCGTTTAAAAAGTGATTCTAACACCGAACATTGTCCAACTCTGCGATTAAGTAGGGTTTGTGTTTTGTTTTTTTCCCCCTACTTACATGGTTTCTTGCAGTTCTACATGCTGTGATGTCACACGGGACAAGCTGGTGTTGATCCAAGGAAGAACCGTTATTCATCTTTTCACTTCTTATGACCTAAAATTGAAGGCGTATAACGCTGTGCTCCATAACTGATTAGGTAGACAGACTAAAGAGAACTGCATTTGGGTGGATTTGACCCAGAACACAAGGATTAAGTAAATCCTTCTGAAGATGTATGCGATCAATTGTGTGTGTGTGTGTCCATGAATTGATCCTTTGTGTCTCAGATGCTGTGCCTGACTGCAGGACGACTTGGGACGCTGCTGTCCAGAAGGGCAGTGGCAGCTCTCAGCACCACTACTGCCAGGATGTGCAGCCATGGCCATGGTAATGGTTATATCATACTATATGCTTTGTTCTAGCTGTACTGATCTGGCAGTATATGTGGCTAGTGCTAGTTATGCATCCAGTAGGGGACACTCTTGTCTTAAGGTACAGTAAAAGCAACTTTTACAGCATTAGAGTATGCAAGTTGTTCTTTTACTCTGTCTCATGTTTTCCTCCATTTTTGACTCAAGTGTTACAGCAGGCTGACATGTCTCGGCCCATGTACTGGGATCGTCGGGATATCCCGTTACCGGACAGACCTTACAATGATGCCCTTACTGCTACTGAGAAGAGTCTGAAACAGAAGGAGAAAGGACCGTGGAACAGCCTTTCGAACGAGGAGAAACTTGCCTGTTTGTATTTTATCCTTATTATAATGTCAATTTCTCACAGCCATGCCAATATTCAGTATAACTGCACACTATATAGGTTTTTTTCCTATTGTGTGTGTGTGTGTGTGTGTGTGTGTGTGTGTGTGTGTGTGTGTGTGATTAAGCTGCCAATAATTCACGTTTGTTTGTATTCCCACATTATTCAGTCATCAGTCACTTTTTGGTCTGTGTCTCAGTGTATAGGATTATGTTTAATCCTGTACCTCTGAGCCTAGTGACAAGCACTTCAATGCCCGTTGTGCCTAGAGTAACTGTGCAAATGACAGACGACTCTTGACTTGACGTTCTGCAATCATCAGCCTGTTTTCGTTCCGTCTCAGTGTACAGGATTATGTTTAAAGACACGTATGCAGAGATGAAGAAGCCCTCCAGTGAGTGGAAGACTGTGCTGGGGGGAATCTTCTTCTTCATTGGTTTGACTGGTCTGGTGGTGCTCTGGCAGCGCATCTATGGTAAGGAGGACCAATCATGTATGAGTTTCAGTGAACTTAAAAAAAAAAAAATATATATATATATATATATATATATATATTAATGGCATATTTTAGGTGTTTTCTTGCTTGAATGCTTAAGTAATATTGATTTAGTATAGAACAGAATTAATAATGTTACTTTGCTATACGTAGTCAAAGAAATGTAGAAATAATTAATTATATATATATATTGCACGTTTGTCTCGCACATCCGGGGTTGGGGGTTTAAATCCCGCTTCCGCCATGCACGCATGGAGTTTGCATGTTCTCCCCGTGTTTTGGGGGTTTCCTCTGGGTACTCAGAGTTCCTCCCCAGTCCAAAGACATGCCTTGTAGACTGATTGGCATCTCTAAATTGTCTGTAGTGTGTGATTGTGTCCTGTGATGGGATGGCCGCCCCCCGTTCCATGGGATAGGCTCCAGGCTCCCTGTGACACTGTAGGATAAGCTGTCCAAAAAATGGATGGATGGAGAAAATGGATGACTTCTAGGCCACTGCAGAATTGAGTAATGCGCTAATGCTGAGTTTTTGTTTTTTCCCCCTCTTCCTTCCCCAGTGTACCCTCATCCTCCTCATACGTTTGATGAAGAGTGGGAGGCTAAGCAGGTGAAGAGGATGTTGGACATGCGAGTGAACCCAGTGGAGGGCTTCTCTGCTAAGTGGGACTATGAGAAGGGCCAGTGGAAATAAATTCAGAGCGGGTAGTTCCAACAGCCTCGTCGGTTAAAAGTATGGTGTCTGTCTCCAACCATCCATGAAAATACTCCTCAAAATGAAGTGATTTAAATAAATAAATGAAGTTAAATATAATTTGATTAATTTTTTCACTGAGTGGAAATGATGGCGTGAGTCCATTTTTCTGTCAGTAACTGTCTGAGTAGTGTGCAATAAACAATTTAGTATGGAATAAATCATGACTTGAGTCTCATCCTAATATGCATTCATTTTAGAATGATCCTGTTTTCAATGTCTTCTCTCCTCACCGTAGCCAGAAAGACACCTCTGTACGTACACACACACATTCAAAAGTTTAATGACCACAAGCACACATCTGTTCCTTCTGATTTCTTTTATTGACTTTTGATGAAATCAGACATTAAAAAAAAACTCAAGACATAAAACATTCAATTTGGGGGGATGGTGGTGTTTTAAATAAACCAAAAGCCTTAAAAAAATAGTTTCTTTTTTTGTCCTCTTATTTTCAGGTGAACTTGACTAAGTACAAACACAGTGAGTAACAAAACACCTCAAAGAAATAATGGAGTTTAAGGCCATAGGAAAGAACACTATGTGTTATAAATATTTTCAAGACATCCAAGAGGCTTTAAATATTTTAGCTATGCTAATATGGTACTCTAAATGTAATTTAAGTTACCTAGTTTACATAGTGTCCTGCCAAGGTCATTTCACTCTGCCAAGCTGTTCTTATACACTATCGCCACAGAACACTCAGCCTTTCTCATCTGGTAAACACACACACACACGTACGTACGTACACACAGAGCATGCAAGCAGCGAATTTTCTTTATATGGAATGCATTCTGTTATATCAGTGTCTACAGAGCAGCTGTAATATACATGTTTGGGCAGTTGAAGATCCCAGATCTATCCATCTTCTCAGCATGTAGCTTGGCATTGTTCAGCTGGGTTTGCAGTAAAATGTACCTTTTAATTAGTTATTCTTGTCTGAAAGTTGACTATATGATATACGTTAATCCTATTCATTTATTTAGATATGCAAAAAAACAACAACAACAAACTAGGTATTTGTAGATGAGTGGATTTGTAGACTAGTGGATTTCTATTTTAGCTAGTCAACTTCTTTTCCCCAGTGATTCTTTTGCCTGTCATTCATTTCACACCCTATATAGTGAACCTATATAGAAAGTAGGAGGCTGTTTGGGATTCAGCCCGAGAGATTTTATCTCGTGCTCCTTGAAAGCCATCCTGAATTCTTTTCAGATGACAAACTGAACCCGCCTGCCAAACACCACTAACCCGATCAGACAGAAAACATGTTCGACACTCTGAATAAAATGTATTTTGAAGCTATGTGTGTTTGCTTCTGGTCAGTGTAAGGTGCAGAGCAGCAGGTGGCCTCACCGAGTGACGAGCAGCTTCAGCCGCTGTGACAGCAAAAGCGACTAACTCGCGATTAAAACACAGCAGTAAAGACGTAGAGATGGCAGATAAGAATGAGATATCGGGGAGAGATGGTCTGTTAGGCCCAAAGGCTGTTTCGTTAAATTAAGTGAAAAGACAAAATTTTATAATTCTAATAAATGTCCCATAGCAATCATTTTAACATTCCAGAAGTTTGTGGCTATGGCACATACTACAGTCACGCACACGGTGTATTATGTGGACATACTAATTTATACGGTTTCGGACATGGCCGTTGACATGGAACTGATGCCGAATGGGAATTTGCATACCCAGGTGCTGCAGTAGGAATTTTGATCCCCCTGACTGGTTAATCCAGACAGTTTACATTCCCAGTGCATCTCCTTGAAAATGGTCCTTACCTATGGAATGAGAAATGCAATCTGAATGTGTGCCTTCATTTGAATTGGTAAGTGCCATTTTGTAGTTTGCTTACATGTGCACAAGATTTCAAATTCAGTTGTATATTAATCAGGTGTATTCATTCATTCATTCATTCATTCATTTGCTTTACGCTGATTAGAGTCACGGTGGATCCAGATCCTAGCTTGGAAACACTAAGCGTGACAAGGGGACACACCATGAATGGGATGTCCGTGTATAGCGAGCCCCATGTGCACACGCACGCACACGGAAATTTAGCATTAACCAATGCACCCACTGGCATGTTTTTGGGTGGTGGGACGAAACCAGAGAACCTAGAGGAAGAAACCCTTCACCAATAATATCTCATGCTCAGGATTGAACCCCAAACCCTGACACTATGAGGCTGTGAGCACCATGCCATGCAGAAACTTTTTTTTTTTTTTTTTGGTGGTACAATCCATTTCAAATTCAGTTCATGTTCATGTTCAAATTCAAAAAGCTGAATGTGAATGTGAACAACTGCATCGGGAATAGATCGTGGCCCCAAACATTTTATTTGAATTTTCTACACCTGGTTATTATAAAACTGAGTTTGAAGCCTTGCACACAAATTCATGCCATGGAAAACAATTTCAATTTGATGTAAATTCAACTTCAAAACATTTTCATTTTCCAAATAATTCAAATGAAGGCATAATTGCAAATTCAGATTTGTACTTTTTTTTCTCTTTTTTTTTTTTAAATTGAGATCTCAGGGGCACATTTCTCATTCCATACATACTTTCGACCCCTTTACATAATAGATGGTAGAGCTGTTAGGATTTCAAGCACGTCTGGGGGAAAATGCTTGAAAGTGATGTGAAACATTCATTAATTTTTAAATAGCAAAATAAAATTATGTTCGTGGTAAATGAACAAGGACGTACACTTACAATAGAAGCACCCACCCACTCTAACAGTCACAGCAAAATAGCATTTCGAGAATTACTATGAATCACTGGCTGATAAGTTAATTATAACTAAAGCAAGCTAGACTTAACTAAGCATCTCATCTACAACCTGCTCTGATGGTTTTCTCAACTGTTAAAGCCAAATGGAACATAAACCACCACCAAAACCACACTAGACACAGTGGACACTTGTCGAGATGTGTTTTAATCTAAGCTTTGTCTATTATATGTTTATGATGCAGCGTGGCAACAATAACAGAGAGGAAAGGGCCAGCTCTAGCTCTCATTACAATACTCCCAATGGCGTAAAGAAAGTTACCACAATTTTAACCAATTTAGGTCTAACAATGAAACATTAAAAAAAAAATGCTTGAAATTTAACTTAGTTGCTCTTTTATCAGAACAGGCTCTCACATTAACTCAGAGAGCACTTGGTCATTTAGAAAAATGAAAAGCTTTATCAAAGCTTCTGAACCTCATCGTCAATCCCGTACGCAGCATCCCACTCAACGTTTCGGGGGCATTTTTCTTGACATAAATTAGCCTTCGACTCAATACTAATCTACTGAATTGCCCAGAATTTACTTGCAAAGTTGTTAAGCAAATCCCCCCCCCCCCCATCGCCCCTTCCTGGTTGAGGCCACATTAGGTGAAGACCTCCCACAGTAGACTCAGAAAGGACTTGAACTGTAGTGCAAGGGTTTGAACGTGTCTGTTAGTCCTTTTTACAAGCCTCTGAAAGGATCAAAAACATAAGCTGAGCCTCCATCTAGAACCTGTGAGTAGGTGCTTCACTTATAATCTCAAAAGAGATCTGTATCATTGCTTCTTGCTGTACTCTTTGAAGATAAAATAATGTGTATATTTAAAAAGACTAAAGCAGTAAATGTTTTTTTTTTTTTTTTTTTTATATATATAAACAAAGAACAGACAGAAATAAGTGATCCATTTGGACAGTTTCTGACAAGTGGATCAATTCTTTAAAAGAAAGAAAAAGAAACAAAAAAAAAGAAAGTAGGGGAAAAAAAAAAAAAAAAAAAAAAAAAGTTGACTTAAGCGCTACGATTTATGCTATTGAGCAACATCACTGTTTTGGGCCAAGTAGCAACAAGTCCCCTTTCACCAGGTTGGGACTGTGTATACTAAGTTTACAGTTGTGCTTGGGCCACTCACACAGTCCACAGTGCACTGCGAGAGGAGGAGGAGGAAGAGGGTGTAAACATGACGATTCTTGGCAAAGAAAACAAAACAAGTACAAAACAAAAAACAAAAACAAAAAAAACTTGCAGAGGATAAAAAGTTCCTTCATGTATGACTGAGGTGTATACTGGGTGGAGGCCAGATGCTGTGCCTTCGGTAAGCTTTACAGGCGCTTCTGAGCGATGAAGGAGCCCAGCACCACCCCCATGAACAGAGTCATCCCTGCCAGCAGCCACTTCTTGAAGCTTTCCTGCGACCTTCTGCTCTCCGCTGCTGCGTCTTTCCCAAAGATCTCCGCAAAACGCTCCTGTTACAAAAAAAACAAACATTCACTCACAGAAAAATAAATACTGGCACAATCCCAGCAAAGCCCATTAATCTAACACCATATTCACCAGCAAGTGTTGATCACACCTGAAACCACAGTGGCATAGGCGGAAAATTCCAGAAATTTTCATAAAATATGTTATGTTCCTTCGAGAAAATTCCAGCAGCGGTATAAACCCACAGGAATACACACCACCATCCAATCGTGCTGTGACTCCTACAGCCAATCATACGGCTCCTTTAAGGACCTGCCCATCACAGACCTCCTTCTGACACGCCCATTCCTCTAACCAAGCTTGTGTGTGCTTAAAAAAAAAAAAAAAAAAAAAAAAAAAAAAAGTACAAAATGCGTCCACCAGAGGGCGCACGCCTCTTTATACAGGGTTACAGCCCTAACAACTGGTTTTTAGAGCAGAATCCTATAGCAACCAGTTTTATGCAAAATGCCAAGAGGGGATTTCAGCTTAATGCCTTAACATGTTTCCAAAGAGAACAGCAAACAAAGTGGAGCGTGTTCACTGACCGAGCTTCAGCTAATCATGTGAATTTATTCCTAGGAATAGCCCGTCTGTGCACATACTGCAGTGACCTTTTCTGTTTCAGCCCTTTCTCCTAACGAGTCCATCATAACGGAGGCGTTTTGAAGGCTTGGTGTACTTCATGTGCTTTTCTCTTCCTGTTGCCTAACAATGAGATCATGTATATGCCAAATACAGCAAAAATATTTAGAGCATGTAACCCTGATTACACCTCACGCTGTAGTCATGCAGACTGATGTCATCCCCCAGCCCTGTGCTCTGTGCTGGTGTAAAGTCACAGAGAGAAAAAATGCTGAAGGACTAGACAGGAATGAAAGCACAGGTCTGTATGTCCCTCGATCACAGAAACACAAGAAACCTGGATCATGATGTCTGATGACGAAATATGCTGAATAAAATCATCCTTTAGATTTCTGCTTAAAACATTTACTGGACTTTGTAAGAATAGTTTTAATGCAGATTCTTTTTTTAATTTTTATTAATTTAAAAAAAAAAAAAATTTTTTAACCTCTACTAGTGTTAATTTCGTTAACAAAAACTATGAATAAAAAGTGTTCGTCAACGACCTTTTTTTCCCCCATGACTAAGACAAGACGACACCGACGTCATGAAACACTAACTGTGACTATATCAAAATGCAATATTGTTGACAAAAAAAGGCGAGACTAAAATGCATTTGTTTTTAAATAAAAATTTTACCAAAATCTCTTTATTTTCGTTGACAAAAAAGGAGACTAAATATTATAGACTTTTTTTTTCTGAATTACAATCCAAATATCACTGGATGGCATGAGCAGCAGTTTCCTTTCCTGTACTGTGCATGGCATATATAAGCAAGCACAGTGTGGAGTAGCTTTCAAACTAATGTTCGTTTTGGCTAAAACAGAGTAGACTGACTGAAATGTTAATCAATAATAATCTTATGGTGAAATTAACACTAAACTCAAATTTTACTCAAAAAAGGCAACTTCTTGAAGCTAGGACCTATATATATATATATATGGTTTTTTTTTTTTTTTTTTTTACATATTTGGACAAGCAAACTAACCCTAGGGTTAGGGTATGGCCTCACATTATCTTCAAGCACTCTTTGATATGATGCAGAATTCATCAGTGAATGCAAGCTGTCCAGTCCCTGAGGCAGTGAAGCAACCCCAAACCATAACATTTCCACCACCATGCTTCAGAGTTGGTATGAGGTGCTTCTCCTGAAAAGCTGTCTTTGGTCTGCGCCAAACATGTCTGCTGTTACTGTGGCCAAACAACTCTATCTTTGATTTGTCTGTCTAGAACACATTATTCCCAAAGTCCTGATCTTTGTCTATATGCTCACTGGCAAACTGTAGTCTTGCAAAGGCTTTTTCCTGCCACGTCTCACATGCAGGTCAAATTTGTGCAATCTCCTTCTGATTGTAGACGCATGCACTTTGACACCAATAGCTGCGAGACTTACTAGCAGATCCTGTGATGAAATTCTGGGGTACTTGGAAACTACTTTTTGCATCAGACGGTCTGCTCTTGGGCTGAATTTGCTGGGACAGCCAATTAGTTCAGGACTGGTCATCATTTGAAATCTGTGCCATGCGTACATGATTTTTCTTACAGTGGAATGATGTATTTAAAATAATTTGGAGATCTTTTTAAATCTCTTGCCAGACTCATAGGCATCCACAACTTTTTTTTTTTTTTCCTGAAGGCCTTACACAACTCTTTAGATCTTGGCATGATGACACCACACACCTCAATAGCAAAGGGAACACCAGACACTAGATATGAGAGGGATATAAATGAGACGGGTTCCACCTGAACTCCCTAAGCAGGTTCTAATCACTGAAACCCAATCTTGAACACCTGATTCTAAGTTTATGGATTTGAAGATGTGATAAATGTAGGGGTGTACTTACGGATCTGTTTTTTGTTCATTTAAATTGTGAAAAGTACTACAAAATGTCAATTTTATGTGTCATTTGATAGAGTGCATCAACCTTATTAATAGGCACTGTTTCAAAGAGGATCAAATGTTCGCTTGTCCATATATGTAAAATAAAAAAAAACAGCAATTTCCACACGGTGTACTTCATTTTTCACATGAATGTGTGTGTGTGCGCGCATATATATATATATATATATATATATATATATATATATATATATATATATATATATATATATATATATATATATACACACACATACATACATACACACACACACACACACACACACACATATATACACATACACACATATATATATACACACATACACACACGTACACGTGTAGACAGACCCTGTATAGACAGCATATGTGTGGCAGCCTGAAAAACCCTTCCCACTGTGAAATATTGGCATCTTCAGTAGATGGCATCTTTATAGTTCTGAAAGCTACAGACTTTCCTGAACCGGATGTAAAAATGTAGCTATCCAACAATCTGGTCAAAGCCTGGCTCTTGCTTTTACTGAAGCTGTTTAACTCACTCTTGTTGTCAGGGACACATTAGCATTCACACAGAAACTGGAATGTGGCCATACGTGTCTATGGACGTGGTTTAGCAGCTCAGAGGATACATTTCACCCGATTCACACCCACACATAATGTTGTCCACCTGTGACAGGATCATCGAAACGGATGTAAATACCAGATCTGACTGGAGTTACAGACATATGAAATGAACCTTTTCTGGCCATGCTGAATCATTTATTAATAATTATACCATAATGCAGTTGAATTCTCGAATCTGACTGGTCAGAAATGTGCATTATTTTTATATAACAGCATGGTTCAGACAGTAATTCCAGCTGTAACATGAATAATATGTTAATATTGACCTGCTTGCTCTAGTATATGTTATTGTTTCTATAGTAACAGTTCATACACTGGGACTTGTACAGTGGATGCTCCACATAATCTAGGACTAATAGTAAATGGATTTTAAAAACTTGTTTAATAAAGTAAAATGTATAATCATTGAAGTTGTGTCATTTTTGTTAGATAAATGTCTAAAATTTATAGAAGGAGGCGTGGTTGTAACATGGTGCTTTGCAAAATGTGGCCTGATGTGAGGCGGAGTTACTTTTACCATCCTGAGATGATATTATTTTCTAATAAAAGCTGGTCCCAAAGTGTTTTTATTCCTCTTATACCACAGCAACTTGTCAATATTTCCCATTTTATTTTTATTAATTAAAGAAATGTCATACTTTTTATTGCTTATTATTGTGTTTTGTGGCTGTTCTACAATATTAGTTAGTTCCTGTTATCACTTGTGTCAGAACAGCTATAAAAAGTCATTTCCTCACCAGCCTTTCTTGAAATGAATAAGAAAAGAAAAAAAAAAAGAAAAAAAAATGCAGATGTCATGTTCCTGAGAAACCACAAAGCCCTTTGTGTTCCCATGTCAGAAACCTGAAACTTATAGCTTTACCTCTTTGACAAAGCTCGGACACTGGAGACTCCTTCTAGCTTTGACAGAAAACTTAACCATATCAACAATTACAGAGGTCGACCGATAGAGGATTTTACAGATACCGATAACTAAGTTGGGCAGCACCTGCCGATAAACGATCAATCAACCGATAGTTTTGAAATCTGATACTGAATGAAAACACTCATAGTAAAATATTGCTGAACTCTATTACAAAAATAAACAGTGCTGACTGTACCATGAAAACGTACTGTACTTTTCAAAATGAAATAAATATGAATATATTAACTATTGATAAATATTAAATTAAATAAAAAGATGTACAAACTGAACCAAAAAGTAACTCTCCAAATACAAATAGACATCGAATCGAAAAACACTTGAAATAACACAACAAATTTTGTCAGTGATGGTTTCTATTCGCCTCTAGAAGCCTCTCTCTTACTGTATAATGACGCCGGACCCTTCTCAGCCGCTCCCGCGACATACCTAACCGAGAAAAACTACGGGTGTGGATTTTTCGATCGGTCGACCTCTAAACGATTACACACGTTTCTTAACCTGTTCATGTGGAGCGTCCGCCATACGAGGCTACGTGTAAGCTGTTAAAATAGAAACACCACCATACAAGAATGAGCGCGTTAATAAATCTCGGAGCCGTGACTACTCTCAGAGCTGCTGTTATAGATTTTAATCAACATCATCTAATCCATCAGTTTCGAGAAATCAACAGTGCTGTGGTGTAAAATTATTTTGACAGATGAAATGCATACAAGATTCCAATTTTGTATGTAAATGGGAACCAAAATAAATAAGAGACTATTAGGAGCCATGGTTTGTGATGCAGATACGCTGAACATCGGGCCCACTTAGCAGCAAGGTATCAAGGTGTACACACACGTGCACGGCCAAGAGCAGAGACAGAGAGCGCATTGTGTAGCACTTCTGGGAGAGGGTGGCTGAAGTAGAGTGCTTTAAATCCTGTAGCATTTGCAGCAGCAGTGTCAAAACTAGACTATACACAAAACCTGGAGAGCGTGCCACCAAGACAAAGGGAGAAAAAAAAAAAAAAACAGTAAAGGAGGAAAGGTGAACTGGTGCGATCAAAGCTGCTGAAAGGGTGATCAAAGGGTTCTGCTTTGTAGAGAGCCGGATGATGTGTCTTTAAGAATAAAAGTAAAGAGAGAATCAGAAAGAGAGCATTTCTTAGAAAATTACTGAGAAAGGGAGTGGTGGGCGAGCGCACAGGGGTGACGGCAGCTGATAACGTTTGAGCAAGAGTTAAGAGTGGTGTGACAACGCAATAGTGTAACCTCATAGCTCCAGGCCTGCAGCTGAAAAGAACATCAACCTCACCAACATTTTACAGCAAAGCTGTATTTATATATAAAAAAAAAAAAAAAAAAAAAAAAAAAAAAAAAAAAAAAAAAAAAAAAAAATTCAGCTCACACACACACACACACACACACACACACACACACACACACACACACACAGCTGTCATGCACATCAAGGGGCTCACCTTGCAATAATAAGCATACCTGAAGCTGCTTGACATTCCTGCAGTTATACCTGCACTGAAATCGAATACTAAAGCTATGCTTTACAGAGCCAGTCCTCAGTCAAGCCATGAAAACACAGACCCACACGCTGAACTCAGAGGGGAAGACGATGTTACAGATCCTGATGAAGATCACGCCACATGACTCCTCAGGATCAGCTGCTTCAGAAAGAATGCAAATATTGACTTGAACTGAGGCAAGGCCGTGTAATGTACACTGACTTGCGCACACCCATGGGCTAACACATTTTACATACACACAAGGTGAACTGGTATGTAGGGAATGTGTGAGAAAAGCAGGCAGGGGGTCAAACAATGGCATGTGATTTGTCTTACAACATCGTAACACGATCACTTTGAGTCACTCAGTTAAGTGATTCATTAAGACTCATTCACCGAATCGTTTACCTGCTTAGTTTGCCTAAATGTGCACTCTAATTATGACGACTCCCAAACAGCTTGACTAGGGTGAAATAGCTGATCTTATGTCTATGTTTAGAAGAATTATTTTTTCCACACCCAGCCCAACCCAGACTATTACTGCATGCACTGAAATAGTGGAAATTTCCAGCTCTGACCAAATGAGCCCAACATCATCCACTGAATAAGAGAACACCACATTCTGGTTGTGATGGAAAACTTCACCGATTTAAACACCGACTCGCTGAACTTAAGAGAAGGGAATCTCAGTCAAGACATAAAGGACTCACGGTTTTAACGGAGCCAAAAGCAGATTCACGATGAACAGATGTTTGAAAAAACACTGACAGATATAATAATGTAAACCTACATACAATTAATGCCTGAGAATCACGAAACCCGAATGAAAGGAACCGACTTCCACAGCAGTGACCGATTCTGATTCGTTTACAGAAAAGGCTGAACCATTCACGAACAACATGTATCTACATGGAGGCAGAATGATGGGGCGGTCAATTAACATTTATACAAAACATACTTCTTTTTGTAGAACATTTTTAGTACTTCTTTAGTTAAATGCATTCATATATCAAGCTCCAAATAAGTAAAACTTTTTTTTCAGAGGAAAGTATGAGTGTTTTTGTGTTATTAACAGTTGTATGCGTCTGATCGTAATCTTGTGGATTACCATCATGGATACCAAAAATACAAAAAAAAATAAATAAATAAACCCATCAGGGAAAGGGGAAATAACCAAAGTAAATTTGACTGCATTACTCATGATGGAAAGTTGAATAAAACTACATGAGAACAATTTTCGTAAGACTTTCTCTCAGTCTCGTATCAGTCTTATCCTATGGCCTTTATTGTTAGAGTGTACTTTTGCATTGTTTTGTATATAATGCAGTATTTGAAACACTTACTGACTGCCCCAACAACTGCCCTTGGGCTTATATTAAGGAAGTTTTGAGTAAACAGGTTTTCCGTTCTTTTCTAAGTACAGGGAAACGTGACGAAACGTATGTTTGACACAACCACACATACGCTCCAGATGTGGCAGGTTATAGACAAAGTTGAACAACACTGGAGTGTTCTCTCCGGACAAGATTACATAAAACGGTGCACAGTGTATGCGACGGGCATTATGAACAGCAAAAGGAGAAGATGCTTAATTCGCTAAACCATAAAGTGCTCTCTGAAATTCTGCATGTGCTGCAGACCTCTGTAAACATAACTCGGTTCTTTCCGTTTGCTAATCATGTTCGGTATTACTCAGGCTGGTCATGTCTCCCAGACAGTTGATCGAATCCTACTCCATACAGACAGGTAGTGAACATGCCCAAACATGCCTCCATCAATACCATCAAGCATGCACAGCATCAGCAGAGAACATTTACTGCACTCTGTCTGTCTCTGACAAACACCAGAGGCAGGTTCTGATCAACCCTGAACACCTACATGTTAAAGTATGTACTATAGGAGCAGTTATGGTGGGTGGACAGCCACACCTGTATGTACGTACACACACACACACACACACACCTCATCTGCCAGGCGCATGAACTATCCCAAAGCACCCAAAGGATGAGTGGGTTTAGAAGACGTGTCCACTGGGATTGCTGCTGCTAGGCAGCGGTGTCTGCACACGTCTCTCCAGAGCACAGAAAAAGGGGCTGAGACGGAGCCGGGGTGAGGAAAAGAAAAAAAAATAAATAAATCACAAAAGGTGCCATTTACACCTTACATTAACATATGTGTTTTGTTTTGTTTTTTTAACAGGTTATCATGAGTGCATAACATTTGACATTACAAAAAAAAAAAAACAGGTGCAAACATCTGACTGTCAGGTAAGTGTAAACGCAATCTGTACAGTGAGAATGCATCAGTTTGGCATTTGAGACAAAGGACACACCCGCAGGATATACTGTTATTAAAACATTAAGCGGAAAAGAAAAAGAAAAAAAAACAAAGGGGAAAAATGGTAGACAGTTGTTATCATTATTTATGTTGTAGAATTAAAATAATCTCAGTTAATCCAATCCCTGACTGCCTTCCCACATTCTTCCTGGCTATCTTATTTGCATAGAAAAATAGGCTCACAAAGTGTACACAATGGAAATGATGAAAAACGTGTCCACATGGAAAAGGTGGAAAGGTGGAAACAAGTCTTTTTCTAAGCCAGATGATATCCAGCTGTATATGTGAGCTGTAAAGGAGCCACAGAGGGACCGAGGATCCTAACTTGATCCGAAAACCGGAATACTCCCTTTAACTTTTTAAGGGTGGGTTTGCGATACCTAGTGACCCGGGAGGGGCCGAAACGAAGCTTTAAGTTGCTTTGTGAATACACGGTACAATGGAAGCAGGGGGGTATGCATGGGAGGAATCTTCCTGTAAGAGGAAAGTCATGGAGAATAGAAAGCTAAAGTTGGCAAGAGGATGGGAGGGGGATATCGCTGGTACGTCGCCAAGGTTACAGCAGAGATATTGAGAGGTGTGTACACACCGTGACAACGTATGCATATGAGTCACAAATGTTTCAAGAATGAGTGAGCTAGGAGGAGTAATGATGCAGTAAGACTGATACTGATGGAAACTGATGACTGGTATGTGTGTGTGTGGACGCACGTGTGTGTTTGTTTGTTCGTTCAGAGTGAGCCGGGAGTCACACAATCTAGGTTTCTCCACTGTTGCAATACAGTAACCCCTTGACCACTTGCACCAATTTTTGACTTCTTTCCCCATTGGTCCTGACTTGAAACAAATCTCCTTTTCACACACACACACAGTATCAAGTATTCTGGTGTGGCCCAGGCAGGTCATTATACCAAAATAGAAGCCATTGTCTGTGTCATCAGTCTGGGAGAGGATATATACTTGATGTGTGCACAGCAAGGCATTAGTTTGGCTACCTAAAAGGTTCAACTTGTTGGAAATTCCTTTAAGACTCATGAAATATTTATGGACAATTTATACAGTTGTTCGCTAGCTCACCAGACAAGTTAAAGCTCTGGTTTTGGTTGCCATGGAAACTGATTAGGTTAAAAGGTGGAAGCTAACGTAATGGCCGGCTAGTTCGTTATTTAAGTGCGTTAATACAGACTTACGGAAACATACAGATTTATGACTATTATCCACTTCTAACAGTTTCTAATGTAACATATTGTGTTTGTGTTTTAGTCAAAAATGTCTAGCAAATTGTTGGCCAGTGTTTCACACACTCACACACTACGGACAATCTTGAAATGCCAATCAGCCTACAACGCATGTCTTTGGACTGGGGGAGGAAACCGGAGTACCCGGAGGAATCCCCCGAAGCACGGGGAGAATATGCAAACTCTGCACACACAGGACATAGACAGGAATCGAACTCCCAACCCTGGAGGTGCAAGGAAAATATACTAACCAAAAAGCCACCGTTTAATTATTGCTCAAACATGCGTCATGTTTTGTGCCAAACTATAATTTCGTCAGCGATTCCACAGGTTCAGAAAACATTGATTAATTAGTGTCATCGGTGGAAACTAATTAATGTGCCTCATAATGTGCAGCAGGTGGTGGGATTCGAAAGCATGTGCTCTAATTACACAGTTAAGTCACGTTTAAACATACTGTGCATACCAATACCATACTTTCGTAAAACAAAAGTTTCCAGTTCAGGAGTAGGGATGACGTTTTTCTACCTTGAGGGCAGTGGTAGCTCCGTGGTTAAGACGTTAGTCTACTGATCGGAAGGTCACGAGTTCATATCTCAGCACTGCCAAGCTGCCACTGCTGAGCAAGGCCCTTAACCCTCAACTGCTGTATCTCCAGTTGTATAAATTGAAATAAATGTAAGTCACTCTGAATAAGGATGCCAAATTATGTAAATAGAAAATAGAAATACTTATTAAATAGACAAAACTGGCACGACATCTGCTTGTCCCAGGCACCCAGGCTACTGATTTGTCCACCCCTGAGCGATTAACTCGATTACTGAAATCTGAGAAACACAGAACAGCATTGCTGTCCCTGAATGTAACTCAGTTCTATTTCAAATTCATCATGTTTTATTGGATAAGCTTAGCGGAAACAAGCAGAGCTCTGTTCCACTTGTTCCCCTGAGCCGGCCCCCTGAACAGAACAATCAGTACTGGCAGGAAGGGCAGAACTTCCTGACACTCGCTGGAATGCTGGTTGTCAAAGTTTTTTTTTGGTGGTGGGTTTGGGTGGGGGGGGGGGGGGGGGGCGAATCAGCTGATCTGAACCAAAAGAGCTGCTTTGAAAGAAAAAAGGCATGACCTCAGAGCATGCACAGGAAATCAATTCTTGGATTTGTTCAGGTTTTTCTCGCCCAGTACATGATGTCACTTTCACAGAATCGTTTGAAGACCAACGCACAACAGCAGCTTATGTGAGCCAAAGGAGACCTCAGCAAAAGAAGACCGGGCTTTGACGGCCACAGAACAGGATATGTGACAAGATGGGGCTGGCTGAGTATTACAAAGCACTTTCAAAACTGAACAGGACATGCACGGACGTTTGTCAGTGTCTTCGATCAAAGAACATCAGGTCAATAACGAGGCCTGTGTTTACCAGAGTTACATCATCCTCGATAGCGCTGGTCATCGTCTTTATCCCCCACAGGTCAATGACATCAGTGTGATTCTGATCATCGTTGGTGGATCCCCAGACTTCCAGAGTGGTGAACGTGGTTAACACACATCTCTGCCACTTTGGCGCAAAGGTTCTGAAATCATGTCCTGTTTCATGACATCAGCTCAAACCTGGCGCATCTCGGTCTTCAGAGGCGAGTGCAGTTAAGCTCCATGTCCAGTTAAGCATGTTATGAGGCAACACCCCAATGGTACGATGTCTTCTTGCACACCAAGACGACACACACACCTAGATAACAGCCTACATCGTTCATAAATAAATCCTGCTACGGTATACGGAGTATACGGACTAAAGAAAAGAACTAAATGTTTTCTATTATAATGATTTTCCCCAAAGAATTTAAAAGAAGTGAAGGTGATACGGCACTATGATCGTGATAGCACAGTGATACGGGATGGCAATATCTTATCATCCGATTGGTTTTTAGCCGACTGTTAACTGAGGAGATCGCTCTAATCTTTACTAATGTTGGGAATATTGTTCATATTACACCTCTAATGTCTCCATTACCCCTTTACGTGTTCAGCGTCAGCGGTGTAGTCATGGCAATAAAGCAATCTCGAACTGAAGTGATGGAGAGAGCAAGGCTAAGAGATCTAACAATCTCTCGAACAGTGAAAGCAATATTAAAGCGTTAGAGGAAAGCGTCGAGAATCTTATCTCCCATCACTGCGCTATACAACACACATCCCTTCTGCTATTTTAGGTCATATCTCTAGAGCTTTGTCTAAAGGAGGGTTCCTTTCTGTTACTATGGCGATATGTGTATGTGTGTGTGTGTGTATGGCTTTGTGTGCGCGAGTATGTTATGCAGAAGTTAAAGAGGAGATTAATGATGTAGAATAGTGGGAGTCAGAAACCAAACTGTTCTCCATCTTACAAGGGAGGTCACCTTCGCCTTCAGCTCTCATACCGTCAACACACACACAGACACACACAGACACACACACACATCTACATAATAATATACCCTAATAGAACTAGACTAAAATTAACTATATGAATATACCTAGACATGTCACAAATAGTAATCATCTAAACACAGTTACTTGAGTATCATATGATTAATGTCTTTCCTGTTATTCCATAACCACTTTAAAAAAAAAATAATAAAAATTTTTTTTAAAAATGTATTCAGTCGTTCATCAGCCAATGAAATATTCGTGGATATTGTGCCATAACATTTTAAAATTTATTTAAAATAAAAGCCTTTATCCTGAACCTATCTGTGACTAGGTTTTGTCACGTAAATAATCAGAGAACCATAATACCCAAAAGTCTCCATACATAGGAGAAACTAATACTTTTTAGCAAAATGGCATTCAAAATGTCTCATACTTAGTTTATATTATATATTTTTTTTCCAGATAACCTTTAAGAATGTCTTTGTCAAAAGAAGAACGTATTGAAATCATTCTCATGGCTGGATCAGGACGCTGTCGCAAGGCTGCGATGGACTTTAACAGGAAACATGGCAAGCACATCACACACACACACACACACACACACAGCTGCCAAACATATCAACAAATTCAAAAAGACTGGAAGTGTTGAGGACCAACCGAGAAGTCCACGAACATCCACTGACGAACGCACAACCGACATGGTGCTGGCAAACATAATCCCCATTGTTCATTTTCTAAAGAGTCTGTTTATTTTGTTTTGTTCATTCTGGCTTTATTTGAGTCATGCATTCTTTCTCCCTACAGTAGAAAAAGTATTATAGCCATATGATTTCGATAACTGTTTTTGTGTTATTAATATATAAAGTTATATAATCTGCTTGGGCAGTGGTGGCTCAATGGTTAAGGCTCTGATTTACTGATCAGAAGGTTGGTGGTTGAAGCCCCAGCACCGCCAAGCTGCCACTGTTGGGCCCTTAATCCTCTCTGCTCCAGGGGCGCCGTATCATGGCTGACCCTGCGCTCTGACCCCAAATTCCTAACAAGCTGGGATATGCGAAGAAAAGAATTTCACTGTGCTGTAATGTATATGAGACAAATAAAGGCTTCTTCTTCTTCTTGTAAATGTGTTCAAAGTTTATAAATGGCTGCTCTGCAAAAGGTGCATATGAATTATTAGATTATATTCTCAAGATCAACTGAAAATGTAATTAAATCCACAATCGCAAATTATTTATAAGACAATCACCAGCCCAGGCTTAAATACACCACTACTGTACTGTACTGTAAGTCTGGTACATCTTGTTTACCTCATTTCTGCTTTCACTTTTGTGACCTAAGGACCGTGCCTTTGTCTGCAGTCTCGGTGTGTTTGGGAAGCAGAGAGTACAAAATGATCAGAGCGTGCTGCAACTGCTCACATGGGGAGCTCAAGATCTAACGTAAGTCAATAAGTAAGAAAGAAAACATGACAAGGCATCGACTTCAAGGTTAATTCTTTTTCAGAATTATATGACAGCAACTTGCCAACAGTTACAATTTTTATTTACTGAAGAATGATGCATTTTACTTTTATCCCATTTACAGTTTAACATTGTGGAACATCTCTGAAACAAGTTAGTTCCTGTTATGGGTTATATTATGACAAGTTATAAATAATCGCTCCCCCACCAGCCTCTTTTTTTTTTCCCTTTTTTTTTTTTTTTTAATTTCTTTTGAACTTAATAAAGACAAAAAAAAAAAAGCAGCTTGCCAAGTTACAGAGAAACTGCAAAGACTCCTGTCCTGAAGACTGTCTAATGTCAGAAATGTACAGCTTTACCTGATTGGTCTGAAGCTTTGACACTGGAGACTCAACCTTTCCTCACAGAAAACTCACCTCAACAATTACACATTGTAAAAAAAAAACGAATAAATAAATAAATAAGTTAGTTGTTCATGCGGAGCGTCCATCATACGAGTGTAACTATAGAAACGATAAAACATTAGAATAAGCACACTAATATAAACAGGCGAGTTGTTGGCATGTTATTGAAAGTGAATCAACCAATCAAAAATTCAAAAATGATATTCGACATGCAATCAATCAGTCAGCCCCTCCAGGATTTCGTGATTTTGCGATCGCAGAAATTAAGGCAAACTCAAGCAAGCTCAGCAATATTCGAAGGAGCTTGCAGTGTTTCAAAATTACCGCAGGTTTGGGCCAAGACGTATATATGGGACATCGTCAAAACACGCATTCAGCCGAAGCCCTATTCGACTGCGATGTGAGGCGAACATGAGTACAGCTAAATGGTCTCATTTACCAACAAACATCACTGCGGAAGACTGAGCAAAACAATTTTCGTGCAACTGCGATTTCGCCAATTCTAGTAGTTTTCCGGAAATTTATTTCTTTTTTTAAAAAACCCGCAGCAAAATCAAGCATTTTTGGCCACAAGACAAAAAACCTCCGCAAAATCGTGTACGTTCACAGTTGTCGCAGTTGACTATGCTTAATTAAGCAAGCCAACAATTGCAATCAGGATTAAAATACAATTCACTGTGCGGCCCTACAAATGCACACAACACATACAGATGAATAAACACTGTAAAGCAGACATACAGCAAACCCACGGGGACGTCTAGCAAGAAACAGACTGCAGGCTGTGGATAATAAATACGCAAAGCCTGTCTGTGTGCGTGTGTGTGTCCCCTAGTCATGGTATGTTAGCACCATCAATCCCTGCCCAACCATGCCTGCATACACGAGCACAAAGAGACATGTTATCGGAGAGGGAGAAAGAGAGAGGAATTAGAAAGTCAGAGATTAATGTTGTGAGGCAGGCATGAAGGAAACTGTTAACGAAAAATAAAGAGTGAAAGACAACTGATTATAACGCTGCTCATCAGTGCAGCTCACCAGTCACATTGTATTAGCTACTGTAATTAATCCCAAGTCTCAGAATGGCTCAAACTCAAAATAAAAAATATATATATATTCCTCAGTCACTCTAGTGGAAGAAATCTTGCTTGTTTTTTGTTTAACTTTGCAAAGGACATCTGTGTAAATGTATAATGCAGTGACTAGGGCTCAACCTGATTAAGTGGCTCAAACGGAGGGAGAGAGAGAGAGAGAGAGAGAGAGAGAGGTGTCCAACCAGCTCCACAAACATGAGACAAAAGTTGCACAGGTATCTTAAAAAAGTCTGAAAGATTAGCGAGATCTTATCGTTAAAAATAAAATGACATTAAAGTAATAGAAAGTTAATAAATAAAAGATTAAAGAGGATAATAGAAGATTAAAGATAATAAAAGATTAACCAGAGGAAGAAGGAGAAACAGATCAGCCATGGCAATAAAATCACAATGAAATAGACAAAGTAAATACCTCAAAACATCTGACTGAGGCACTGTTTAGCTGGTTCTCCAATAATTTATCATCATTTCCTCATGGAGGTGTGAGATTCTTTCACTTTAGCCAGATGAGTGTGTATACTTCTTTTGGCTGTGGGTTTTGGGAGTTATTGATATGTAACTAGCATACATAATATGTCAACGTAGGGAAAAAAATGTGGGGAAACGAATCATTTTTCCCCATACCGTCTCCTGCACTTAATTTGTCGTTTTGTCCAAAATAAATTTTCCAAACCTACAAGGAATATGTGAATATTAATGTGAAATTAATGCATATGTGAAATGAAAAATGCGAAAATGTAAAATAAATGCAAACTGACATAGGAAATTCTTAAGCATTTTAAAAATAAACGTGCCCCCAAAGTTTTGACAGGTGCACAATCTGCTATCAGCCCCAGGGTCAAAGCTATGAGGAAAAAAAGAAAAAAAAAAAAAAAGAGACAGCGACATTAGCAACATAACAGAGCTGGGGGGAGGAGACGTGAAGACGGAAGAGGACAAAAGGAAAGAGTGAGAGTGAAAATGTCGGATGGAGGAGGGACGAGAAAGACAGAGCAGGTCAGAGACGTGGGGTTGCAGAGAGCAAGAGCAGGAAAGAGAGAAAGGAAGCGAAGGAGAAACTGCTCATGGCCTGATTTCCAGATGAAGCCGGTTCGAGCAGGGATTCTGACACAGCCATGGTACACTCGCATAACACTTTAGTGCTAACCCACAATCTCAAGGCTTGTGTACAAAAAACAAACAAACACACACACACACACACACACACACAGAGCGGTTATTTTGACAGTTATTTTGCACTACATAGCCAGAGGCAGACTGGAGTCACAGCAAAGCATACAGTACATGCATCACTGTGCTTCCCAGACAACAAAACCTTTACAATAACTGACGAAGACACAAACGGTCATTAAATTACAAGGAGTGGAGAAATTATATCATCAATATCATGATCAAAACATGACGGGAATACTGTGCTACAATTACATTAGTCCAATCTGGCCATTCTCATTCATGTCGGATGTATCTGATCTAGGTCCCAATATGAAAGTGACTCAGGTCGGATTTGAACAGATCAGATTTTTGTGTCTGCACAGTCCTGAAAAGAAAAAGAAAAAAAAATCAGATCTGGCAGAAGGGCAGCCTTATAGGTATCGACATTACAATATCTTTTACAATCAGTTTCACTAATAAAAAAACAAAACAAAAAGCAAAAACAATTGCTGTGTCCCAATTCGCCTACTTATACTATGCACTAAAAGTATGTACTCTTTTTTTTTTTTTGTGAAGAAAAAGTACATACTTTTGAGTACAAGTACTGGGACATACTAACACGTCATGTAACGGAAGAGAACGCCATTGCCTAGTTACACACACCGTCCCAGGAAACAAACTCCTTGTTGCATTTCATTATTCCTGATATAATTTATACTGGTCTACAGTCTGTACAGGATTTCTCGAATTTTTTTGGGATTGTTGGGACACGGCGAATGTTATTTTTGAATTCTCACTACCATTTCATCTGGAAAAGGTCAGCATCAGTGCACACTGACCTGCTCTTTCTTCCCTGTTATTGATGGCCAACTCGAGTCCCATGATGCTGGCTAATCTCAGTGTAAGTGCATTAGGACGGAGACTCAAAGCTGCACTTTGCGCTTCCACAAGATTGATTAACACATACACTTACACGCCAATAGAATGACAGCGAGTGTGTGTGTGTTTGTGAAAACGAGACAGACTATTAATAGCAAAGAGTCTCGCTGAAGCTCAGCGGACTGATCCACTGTATGAGATCCAGTTGGGCACGTACACTATACAGGAGAAAACACAAAACAAAACAAACAAAACAAAACAAAAAAAAAAAAAACCACTTTTCACTACAATGTGAGGTACACACACACACACACACACACGCATACGCGCACACGCACACACACACGGTGACTCATCTCGCTGGTGACAAACCGCAATCTGTGAAATGCAAGCAGAGAGACGCCAACGGTACACCCCCCACAAACACCCCCCAACACACACCCCACTCATTTCATTTCTTTTATTATTGAATCTCGTGAAACAAATTAAAGTTGAGCTCTCAATTATGATGGTGTGTATTACAGGAAAACACAAATCACAAGACAGAAACTAGCACCTGCTAAGATTACGCCACCCCCCACCTCCCCCACCTCCCCCACGCCCGTGTTGAAATGGACCAGCCCAGCTTCACCTACACCCCCACCCCCATCACCTCAGAGGAGTGGTTTACCCTGCCCAACCTCTTTTTTTTTTATCCTCACCACTTTCCCTCAGTCTCTCCATCTCCCGTTCTCTCTCTCTCTCTCTCTCTCAGTCTCTATGAACCTCACCATCTGTTTACTGCCATTTTCACTCGGTCAGTCCACACCACACCACACTACACACACACACACATGACACACAAACAAAAAATCTCAAATATATCCCAAACGCTGGCCGTGATTTCCCAACCAACCTTCAACAGCCGAGGGGTTGCGACCTTGAGAGCGAGTGGATGAAGTTGCGAGAAGATAAACAGCTGGTGCCCTCAGAGAAAGGAAACACCGATCTAAATAAAAAAGGGGCTGGGCTGATGGGATGTTTTGTGTAAAGCTCCTGTCTGTGAGGGAAGCGAGAGGGGATGTAGCGAGAGATCAGTCATTCATTTCAGATCATCCTCTCTCCGTGTTCAGCTCTCTGCATCTCCTGCTACTGCCTGTATACGGTCTCTCACAGCTCTTCACCTGGACCACTGCAAGGAGTGTTGGGGTGTGTGTGTGTGTGTGTGCGCGTGCGTGTGCGTATGCCCATGCATCCGTGTCCTCTGGGTCTTTGTTTAAGGCAATCATGTGCACAGTGCGGGTTGTCCTCACACAAGCTATAACGTACAGCGAGGTTATGAATCAAATAGGTAACAAGAGAAAGAAAAACACGCTCTCCCTCCCACAAACACACTCGGGATGAGCGAGGATATTCGACGATCCAAATTCATCACCATACGTGATGCGGAGAAACATGAGAAACTGCTCATCGCTGAATAATGTTATATACTGTATATTTATGATATTTAGGCTAGATTTTTTTTTTTTTTGACTGGCTCCGCGATGCAGAGTCTCTACGGAGAGCTGATGATTTCGGCGTGATTTTTAGAGCTTGTTAAGACGAGACACACGACGGAAAGGGCGACATTGTGTAGTAAAATTACAAGCAGAACGATTTCATATGGATCAAGCTACTTCATGTACTACCATACTTTTTAACTTTGTTATTACATACAAATGAAAATATATAAGATCATCCGCAATAAAGCAACAGTGAATGAATATATATTAGCATTCAGCATTGTTTATTTAAAAAAAAAAAAAAAAAAAAAAACACATTAAAATATACAAGGCCACAACAGTTTCAACTAGAACAAGCAGCTAGTTGTCCTTTTTTGGTGTTTATTGTGGCAACTGTATAAATTATGGACACAACACACAGTATGGTATTTGGGGCCTTTTATATGGGTTATATGAGTATTGTTTGAATTTTTCTGACAGATTCTTCAAGACTCCACATCAAGGTCAGTTAGTTACACTGCAGTTACAGCTGCAAACAAGGAACAGATGTTAACCCTTCATTGTTCTCATTCTTGTCTATGCAAAAAAAAACAAACAAAAAAACAAACGCAGACCTAAGAAACGACAGGAACGCATTCCTAAAAATGTAAATGTTCGAGCAGCAACGGTGGTTAAAAGGGCTCACACAGACGTGTACTGCTGTCATACGCAGAGAATCAAAGAGAATAAAGATATACGGCACGTCATGGCATCGACAGATCTGTGGAGGAAAATCAGAGGAGAGGTGGAGGAGGGATGAAGAAGTACAAAAACGGCGGATCTATGATGACGACGACGCACACGTGTTGTTGCATCTCTGATCTGCAACACGTTTACCCACGTGAGAGAAACAGACAGGCAGAGACACAGGGAGAGAAAGAGAGAGAGAGAGAGAGAGAGAGAGAGAGAGAGAGAGAGACGGGGAGAGAGAAGTGAGAGAGAGAAGTGAGAGAGAGAAGCAAAAGAGATGGGGGGTGTGGACAGGAATGAAGAGAGATAAGGAGACAGAGATGGAGAGAGAAACAGGAGCGAGAGACAAAGAAAAGGAGGACACAATGTTAGAGAGACAAAGAGAGAAAGTGAAAGTGGTGCAGGATGGGGAATTTCAGTAGCTCAAGGCAAGGAGTGACGATTGATCCGCATAGCATATCCTTTCACAAATATCTTACACATACTGCCCTGGTTGTCTGATTGGGGGGGACTAGAGCTTAATCAGAAATTAGAGATAGATTTCTCATTATTGGGACAGCAATTAAAAGATGATTAAAAAACAGCCCTTGTTTAAGCGTATGCTTGAGTGCGTTTCTGCTTGGCTGTGTAACTGTTTGGTCTCTGTGTGTGTGTGTGTGTGTGTGTGTGTGTGTGTTTAATTAAGGACACAGGCAGTGTGTTTGGAAGTGAGTGGTCTGGCAGGGATGAGTGTGGTGACACTAGGTCGAAGAACCCTGTTTGGACATTGTGCTAATGAGCTTTAGAGGAACTGCCACAGGACGACATTCCCCTCTCACACACACACACACACACACACACACACACACGCTCTATGAAGGAGAAATAAAGGACAAAACCTCCACAGATAGAGTCACACAGTCTTTCCCCTGTCCCTCTCTCTCTCGCTCGTTCTCGGATTCCCCCTTACACGAACCTCCCCCGAGCCTCTACTTATCATCCTCAAACTCACTCATGGGATGAAGATGATTTATGCGATCTTGGCCTGTCTGACGAAAGACATTTACTCAAGCCACATTTACTTATTATTCAGTCAAAAAACCCTCCCCCAAGCCATTCACTTCTCTCTCTCTCTCTCTCTCTCTCTCACACAGCTAGGACCCCAGTTCACAAGATCCTCAAAATATTAGTGCAGATGCCTGCTAGCACACCTCTCCATCAGCAGCATCATCATCATTTGCTCTCTTTTTACTGTTGCTTTACTTCCATTGACTTTTCCCCATAAAACGAAGTCAAAAACAGGAGCAGAGGGACATAGAGATGGAGAACTGGAAAAGCATTTGAGGAACAATGGCACTGCTGCAATTCATTAATACAATACTGCAGCAGAAGTGACCGTGTGGTGGTGGTGGTGGTGGTGGTGGTGGGGTGTGTGTGTGTGTGTGAGAGAGAGAGAGAGAGAGAGAGGAGTAAAAAAAAAGCACCTAAATGTACAGACACTCAGGTACTGAGACACACCTGCAGCCAACAGCTGTCAACGGCTTCCCCATAGCCGTGTGCGTGTGTGTGTGCGTGTCAGACAGGAATGCTCAAAATGTATTGTAAAAATAAAAAACAAAAAAACAGAAAAGAAAATGTGAATAGGCAGGGTGAGAGATATAATAATGTATAATCATAAAGAGCTATAATAATTGATATATAATAATTTGTATAATATAAATTTATATTACAATATGCTTTTCTATGGGGTTAAATGCACTGTGATATCAGTCTCAGATATTAATTAGTTTAAAATATAGTTATCATTTTCTTAAGAACTAATCCGGCACAAACAAATGACAATTGCTTTCCACAGTTTTATTCCTCTTCTTTTTAAGATTACTGCCATATCGCCAAGCCTTAAGCATGAAGTGAGTCAGACAGAGAGCAGGGGTGGTTTGGGTTGTGTGTTGGGGTCATTACAGTAGTCAAGCCCTAAATTTAAGATGACTACATGTTGGAGTGGCCAGTGCTTTTAGGGGATAATTTCAGTTGGAGCTGCACTTTACCAGAACACTGAATATTTGTTTATGCCTTCAGTACATGAACTCATTTTCCCCTCTCCAAGTGTTAAGGTATGTACAGTCGGGTCCGTAAGTATTTGTTCAGCGCCGTAATTTTTTTAATTTTACCTCTGTACATCACCACAATGGATATGAAATTAAGTAATCAAGATGTGATTGAAGTGTAGACTTTCAGCTTTAATTCAAGGAGTCCATCCATTTTCACAGGCTCAAAAGTAACTAGACAACTGACGAATAAGCCGTTTCATGGCCAGGGTGTGGCCTGTTGCCTTGTTATTTCATGACAAATTAATGAGGTAAAAGGTCTGGAGTTGAATCTAAGCATTGAATTTGCATAGCTGTTCATGGGAACTCTCAATATGCGGTCCAAAGAGATGACGATGCAAGTGGAGGAGGCCATGGTAAGGCTGAAAAAACAAAACAGACCTGTCAGAGAGATAGCAGAAACATTAGGAGTGGCCAAATTAACAATCTGGTACATTCTTAAAAAGAAGGAATGCACTAGCGAGCTCAGCAACACCAAAAGTCTTGGGAGATCACTGAAGACAACTAAAGTGAATGATTGCAGAATTCTTTCCTTGGTGAAGAAATACCCCTTCACAACATCTAGTCAAGAACACTCTCGAGGAGGTAGGCGTGTCATTGTCAAAGTCTACAATCAAGAGACACCTTCATGAATGTAAATACAGTGGGTTTATCTAAAGATGCAAACCACTGGTAACACTTAAGAAAAGAAAGGCCAGATTAGATTTAGCTAGAAAACATCTAAAAAGAGCCTCACCAGTTCTGATGCAAGATTGTTTGGACAGATGAAACCAAGATTAATTTGTACCAGAATGATGGGAAGAGAAGAGTATGGAGAAGGAAAGGAAGGGCTCATGATCCAACGCATACCACATAATCTGTCAAACACGGTGGAGGAAGTGTTATGGCATGGGCATGTATGGCTGCCAGTGGAACTGGGTAACTGATGTTTATGGATGATGTGACTGCTAATAGATGTAGCAGGATGAATTCTGAAGTGTACAGAGCTATACTTTCTGTTCAAATTCAGTCAAATGCTGCAAAACTGATTGGACGACGCTTCACAGTACAGATTAATAATGACCCAAAACATTCCACGAAAGCAACCCAAGAGCTTCTTAAGGTAAAGAAATGGAATGTTCTTAAATGCCTGAGTCAGTCACCTGACCTCAACCCAATTGAGTATGCTTTTCACATACTGAAGACAAAACTGAAGGCAGAAAGACCCACAAACAAGCAGCAGCTGAATGCAGCTGAAGTAAAGGCCTTGCAAAGCATCTCAAGGGAGGAAACTCAGCATTTGGTGATGTCCAGGGGCGGACTGGCAACAAAAAGCAGCCCGGGAATTTGCTGACAAGCGGCCCCAATTAATTTGTATTGTTTGTGTGAAGCTAATATGTAAAACAATGAAACCGTGTTGCTGCAGCTAACATGACCTACCGAATATCTGTATACAGGCTATATAATGCCGGGGTTAGGAAAAAAAAAAAAAAAAGACCGGCCCACTGGGAAAATTCCCGAACGTCCCACTGGACAGTCTGCACCTGGTGATTTCCATGGGTTCCAGACTTCAGGCAGTCATTGACTGCAAAGGATTTGCATCCAAGTATTAAAAATACTCCTTATATTTATAATTATGTTGGTTTGTCCAATTATTTTTAAGCCTGTGAAAATGGAGGGACTCTTTAAAAATGGCTGTAATTCATAAACAGTTAATGCATTATGTTTGTTAAACTACTGAATTAAAGCTGACATTCTACACTTCAATCACATCTGGATTGCTTCAATTCAATTTCATTATGGTGGTGTACAGAGGCAAAATTACCAAAACTGTGTCGCTGTCCAAATACTTATGGACCAACTGTACAGGTCTCTTTCGTTTGGTTGTATGAGGCATTAGAACTGCCACTTACAGCATGTTCAACCATATAGTACAGTACTAGAGTAGCTGATCAATTCCACCCATTAGGCAAATTTAACCAGCAATTAGCTGGGGGCCCGATGTTCACAGGGAACCATTATCGCATGTGTGTGTGTGTGTGTGTGTGTGTGTGATAATGAACACTGTGAGTGCGTCTCTGAGGGTAGCTGGCCTACATTTAGCATGTTCATGCACCATATTCGTGCTTGTCTCCTTCTTGTCAGACTTACAGACCTACTTTCATTTACCACAAAGGATGTGACATCAGAACCACATGCCTGCTTCCTTTCGTGTAAGAAGAAGTGAAATAAGTATTTCTTTGTTAAAAACCCACAGGATGACTTCATTCAGCCATTTTTGGCTCATTCAATGCTGAAGTCGCTCACTAGAGTAACACTCAGTAGGGTGACTGTCTTGGCAAAACAAATCATGATTCTGTTATGCACATTAAAAAAAATGTCAAAAGTTTTTTTTTTTTTTTTTGGCTAGACCTGAGAGTAAATTTATTTTTAGACCTCCAGTTCAGATTATGACTGGCATGTTGACATATTGTTACCGAGAATGGTTCGGACACTATGTCCTGTGAGGCATCGAGTTAGTGCAACAGGAGGGTAACACGAGTCGGTGTGGAAGCGTTTTCATGTCATCCGATGCCTCGGAAATCCAGTTAAATTCAATTGAGCCTCAAGCAGCGCCAGGATTACAAGTTAACCAATCGGAGAGACGCGAAATGCGACAGCGCCCAATCAAAGAACAGCCTCGTAATGACCTTTCCTATCAGACAAGGACTTCCATAACATATCCCCAATGGACCAGCCAGTCGTCTGGTTCTCACCACAAAGAGAAAGAACTGCTTTTTATATCCCATCTCCACAAAGCACACTGCACATGACCTCAGTAACAGGGACATAGGTTTTCGTCTAGTGCCTAGCTGACCAAAGAAGAAGGGAAAAAAAGAAAGGAAAAAAAAAAAAAAAAAAAAAAGACAAAAGTCAGAACAATGGAATACCAGCAGGGAAAACAATAGAGCATCAGGGGGACCGTCCCCCACCAACCGCCATATGTAGCTTACACGTGATGCTCGGTGCTCTGTTCTGCCATGTTCAGTTTCGATTCAGCTGGAAAGCAGCAACGATGATCGATGCTCAGCTGACCGCTCTCTGACCATCGCGTTACTTCTCTGTCCTTTTCACCATTACATGCCATTTAAAGTCCCCACCCAGACCCAGGAGAGGACAGACACTACAAACAGCTCTCATCCAGACCCAAGGGGGCAGCAAATCAAGCAAGTGCAAAACAGGTTTACGCAAGAACTAGAGCTATCGGCAGAACATGATCAATAACATCTGATTTTGCCTTCTTTTAAACCCTTAAACAGGCAATCAGGATGTGCTGAGCACAGAAGAATGTGAAGTAAAAAGAAAAACAAACAACAAGATAACAACAGCACTAATCTTATCACAGTTAAGTACAAAATATCATACCAAAATACCACACTTAAACTGCATGACAGAAGTATAAGGGTGATGAATATGATCAGAAAGCTTTTTTTTTTTTTTTAAGATTAAGCATGTCACTTACCCATCCGCCTTGCTCTTGGATCCAGGGCTGGATGTGGTTGTCCAGGTAGACGGTCATCCACTCAGCGATACGTGCCACCAGCGGACTCATCTCCTTTTCCACGCACTCGACACAGAGGGCACCTCCGAAGGCGAACAAGCCCACGATACGGCCCCAGTTGACACCGTCGCGGAACACCTCGTCCATCACACTCTCAAAGCTCTGGTACACAGTGACTGGAGTGATATGCAACTGTGACGACAGGTCGCTAAAGGCGCGTGCGTAGCGCAGCTCGAACTCGTTGGCCGAGTCACGCAGCGCCTCCTTTACTGCCTCCAGGCTCGCACCACCGTTCACCTGCCTCTGAGGGGACAAAGTCGGCGACCGTGGAGGAGTCCCTGCTGAGCCTGTCCCGTTTATGGAGCCATTAACGACCGCTGTCGGCGTCTCGAATTCTGCCGCTCCCTCTGCGCTCGCTACCTCCGCCTGGCCTCCTTCGGTTCTGTTCGCATCTTCCATGAGCCCAATGTGGTTGCAGGGGTAGTTTCTCTGGGAGAGCTTGTACTTGATGAAGTACACGACCAGTTCTCTGTTGTAGTAAGACATAATTGAGTGCAACACGTAGTTTATCTGGCGCTGGATACCGCTCCCGCTTGCTCGCCGGTGTCTGAAAAACAGCACACAGATGCTTGCGTCTCTACTCAGACTTGTGCCGACACTGGCTCTCTCATGACGGATCTTAAACCAGGTTGACCTCTGATCTTCATCGATTTCCTCCGCTTCTTAACCGGCGTAAACAGATGCAATCAAGGATGGCGCAAGGGCTCGGACACTGCGGTCAGAGAGCCGTGAAATGGAAAAAAACAAAAAGAAAAGAAAATGATTACTGAGAGTGCTCTTTCACACTAACAGGCTTAGACACATTCTCTAAACAGGAGGAGGAAGTCAGAGCTAGAAGGTTTAGATGAAGGGTTAAGGGATGAGGAATGGGTGGGGGAGGAATATACTGTTATATGTGAAGATATTACCATGTTTTTTTTTCTTTGTTTTGAGGCTTTGCTAAAAAAAAAAAAAAAAAAAAAAAAAAAAAAAAAAAAATTGAGCCAAGATGGAAAAACAAGAAGTTCAGAGTTGAACTTATTAATTTATTTAAAGGGGAAAAGGACTAGGAAGTGAAACAATTTGTACAAACATATTTTAATCTCCAAGTATTTACTTAGTGCAGTGAGTATTGACACATGGTTTAAGCAATACTCATGAAACGCTTATTGTGACTATAAAGACACCTGACAATATGATTACTCAAATGCTTATTGTGATATTTATCACATTGATCTTGTTATATCGTTCACCCCTAAGCTTTTGTAAACAAACTCCTTTTTTCTAACCACGTTGGCTAACGTGGTTGTCCAGCTCAGCAGATGGTGCTCCTTTATCACCTAATGAAGAACAAAAACAGCCCTTTCCCCTTCTCTAAGACTCAGAGGGCTATACTAACCCTGAGCAGAGTGAAATTAACGGGGGGGGGGGTGTAACTATCCACTTAGAATCAAGATTTCATCCAAGCTGGGCATGAGGAAATATGAGCTGTAGTGAATAAAGTACGCGTTCATTGCGCGTGAGGAGTTTTTAACTAACACAATGCGTGCTTTTTCATTATCATTTCCCTATAGAGAATTATAACGCACTAAAGGCTGTTGGGCAAACGCGGGCACACAAACAGCCTGTAGAAAGCGCGTTCTCAGGAAATAACACATACAGCGTGATCCGCGATTTAAATCCACAGCCAATTGGAAAAGCCCTAACAATGGGTAGAAACGAAAACAGCGCAGTTGTGCTTGAACTCAGACACGCAGCCCGAGCAGCAAACACGTGGTGAAGCGGAGCAGCTAGGCTCATCACACTGCTCCATTAAAACCACGTTTCTGATAGAAATCAGCACCCAAACAATTCATTCGTGCGTGGTCGCTTTTATTAAGCTTCAACGTGGCTGTAAAACTGATTAATGAAGACGATATGCTGCTACAGAGCTGTAAAAATCCGCTGCGCTGACGGTTTGTTGACGCTCGTCAACACGAGACTCGGGCAGGAAGAATGCGTGCCCTTAAGGAGTGAGCCAAAAAAAATAAATAAATAAAACCCTAAAGAAACCACACCGAGAACTGTAAAAGTGTAAATCGAGCAGTCTAACTAAAGCTTAGTTAGAAATTAACTGAAGCACTGGCCACCGATAACACAAGCTCTCTTCTACTTCGGACATTGTACAGCAGCGCGCATTATCTCTGTTGTAAACAACACACATGACAACCTGCCGAACCACGAAGTTAAAGACAAGCCTGCTTACCCATACGGAAATCCGGTCTTCACACGGAGTCTGAACAGACTAACTTCTATGTTGTTTGGTTGTACAAGAGCCGTTGCACCAATCTCTAACAGCTGCGTTCTAGAATCTACAGTTAAGTGTGAGAAAATAGGCAGAATGAACAGGAATCTGTCTTTTGGCCCCGCCCCTGGTTCCCACGCGTCGCAGGGGCTCCGCCCACATGATAATTACGTAACTATAGGAACCTGTTTCCGTACAGCGCCCACTGTGTGTTTTATATAAAACACACAGTTTTTTTATATGTATAAAAATATATATACATATATACACACATACACATATAATATATTAGATGTGTGTGTGTATATATATATATATATATATATATATATATATATATATATATATATATATATATATATATATATGCGTGAGAGAGTTAACTATTATAGGAAGTTATTTAAGATAAAATCATCAGCGCGATATTTCGCTCTGGAACCGAATACTTTCTTCAGTTGTCTAGTCATGAAGTCAACTGTTTGTATATAAACAGATCTACCATTTGATTTGTACAGTCAGAGGATGACGTCTTTTACATGTCATTAAAGTAGCTGCCCTAATCATTGACCGTAAATAATGATTAACCTATAATTATTAACCTAAATAATGAACTTGGCATTATATCAGGAGCATTACAAGACAGCAAGCTAGCCTAGCTACAATGCTGCAGCAACTTGGTATAACCAAACGAGAGTATTATTATTATTATTATTATTATTATTATCATTTGAACACATTCGGGTTCGACCAATATGTAAATAAACAGCCGCTGTCCTATAGCGCTTAAACGCTATAGCCGACAACTATAGAAACACGTACATACAACAGTTAACAACAGAATAAACAGTAAGGTCCAAGTAATTTGCTTTTCAGCTAATAGCCATTTTCCTGGTCAGCCCTAGCTGAGATAACTACGTCAGTATTGGGCTACCACAGCCTACTCTACTCAGCTCTCCTATAGCAGCCCTAACGTTAGCTTACAGAATCGGCCCGGTGTTCACAAGTCACGATAAAGGACCAAGGAACACACAATTAGGACTACAGCGCAAGCTACTTACTCAGATCATTAAGAGCGTTACGTCTCGCTCTCCCACATGATCGAAATACTGAGCAGGACTCCAGTCAGTGCCCGACTGTAAATCCGACATTTCTTGTTCAAGCTACACGAAAGCACCACCGCAGCTTAGCAAAGCTACGCTAGCTAGCTAGCTACTAACCTGCTTGCTTGAGAGGAACGTTTATTCTTTCCACACTCCTATTGTGACAAATCCCAAATCCTGCGCAAGGATTGGCAAATAGTTCATCTTCAAAGGGGTCCACCCTTAAAGCTGACCAATTGCCTTAGAGCACGAAACGTGCTTGTCGAATTACGGGCGGGGAAAAAAAATAATAACAACAAGTACGACAACGTCTGCGCATGCGCATTCATTCCGCTTTCCTGCACTTATTACACTGCGGCAGGTAATGTCGGTGTTTAGGTAGAATAGATTCTTGCAGGACAAAACCTTAGCAGGAACGCCAAGTGTGTGTTTGAGTACGAGTTAAGACTCAAACTTTATAATTAATGATCGATTAAGACTGTAAAACCAGCCGAATCAGCGAACTTACCTGGTAACCTTTATTACCCCCAAAATGGTGTTTTAGTTCTGTGGTGCAGTTTGTTCATTTTCATCCTCAGCATCCTCTACTTAATCCACATTTATTTAAGAGAAACGAGGCTTTACACACAGCAGAGTTCATCAAAACCTTTTTCCCCCCAGCCAGGGCCCCATTTCACAGTACATGTATTAGTATAATCTAACAATTAAAATATTAAACAAATAGGCACCATCATATTTATTTATTTATTTATTTTCAGTGGATCTGGAGCCTATCCTGGGAACACTGGGCAAGATGTGGGAATACACCCAGGATGGGATGCTAATCCGTCACAGGGCATCATGCGCACACATTCACAACTAGAGGCAATTTCGAGTCACCAATTCATCTACCGGCATGTTTTTTGGGTGGTGAGAGGAAACCGGAGAACCCAGAGGAAACATACATGGACACAGAGAGAGCATGCAAAACTCCACAGTAACCGGAGTTCAGGATTGAACCCTGGAGGTAGGAACACTACCCACTGTGCCACCATGCCACCTGACTTGAATTATATTCTTGTTATTATTTAACTTATTAGATCCTTAGGTTAGATAATGGTCTCCTATAAAAGCATATTAGTGCGAGTGGTTATTTGTCACCGGATTAAACATTAGTTTAAAATTCTGCCAATCAGTTAAGTTTAGAACTACCATATCTAAAAATAATTGCAAAAAATAGTAGTTGATGGTGATCACCACATGATCACATTAAAATACTAATCACATTGCGGATGCATCCCTGGAGCACACATTGAGAACCAATAAACTATACGATCTTACTCTCAAACCTGTGTGGAAAGTTATTCAGTGCAGAGAATTGCAACTCTTTAGACCTAGACCCCATTTACAATGGCTCATTTCATGAGTCTTGATTATCAGGCTTATATCTTGATGGAGATTACCCTCATGAAATATTAAAGTGTTCATGCACTTAAGATGCATTTGAAACAGGTTTAAACAGATCGCTCAAACCACTGCAGGAGGTGGCGACGGTAAACGCATCAATCTCTCGTGTGACACACGCTCTGTGAATGATGTCGACACTTTTAAAACCTTTGCATATAACTTGCTCATAAAACGTCAAAGGAAGCACACTGGAAATTGTCGTTTGAGTGTAAGGAGCTGATTTGAATATTAACGTGCAATACAGCTCAGTCTGGCCAAGTGGAGATGCATTTGATTAATGCATGTGGTTAAAATCTTTTCAAGATTCAATCCAGATACAGGAAGCATGAAATGGTCTGGAGTAAATTGCGTATTACAATATATTTTCATCGAGAATTCCCCATGCTTGGAAGATGACACCACAATATGTGTAGCGCATTTAATACTTTATTTTACATGAAAACTTTACACTTTGTTTTATTTTTTTTTTTCTTACTGTATATATTTATATTCCCCCATACATCAGGGGAGCAAAGTAGACATATATAGTTGCAAGGGAAGGAATGCTCTTCAGAAAATATTTAAATGCACTTCAAAGAATTAAATACATCCGCATAAAAACGAATCCCAAGCTTCATATGCTCTGTTACTACAGAGGCTTTATACTGTTATACTCAAGTATAAACAATTCTGCATTATACAGTGTATGTAACATTTTTTTTTTTTTTAATTTTATTATTTGTGGGTTTGTTTGGTGTTGGTATGGTAACACTGCAAGATAATGAAGCAAGCTGACTTGATCACACTCATAACTGGGATAAAGCTCAGCTGATGATGGGACTGGAAAGACATTGAATCCGTCCACTAAGCAGGGACTTTCCACCGAGTAGGAAAAACAAAAAGATAACCGAACAGATAACTTAACGGTGCATTTTCTAAATATTTTCCCAGCCAAACAATTTGTTTGCACTTTACGCAGGGAAGTGTAGTGTGTGTTACCGAGTTAATGGAATGTCTTAGACAGAATACTTGAAATCAAAAAGAAATGAGGGCAGCTGGACTCTTCCTGGCCATCATTAAGTCAATTCCATTTAACCGTTAAACCCTACTATTATTAACACACTTCATCAGATAAAGGGTAAACATCTCTCATTCAGGATTCTTACTGTTAAATGTGACACACGCAACCTAAACCTAGGCTTCAAAGCCTAGAAGGTTTCACTTCTGTGGTATATGAATGCAATATGCGAAGATGCAAATCCCAGCAAGAGAGTGTGTTTTGCACTGCTTGTCATTAAAGCTCCAATCAGAAATTATCAATATGCACCAAAAAAAAAAAAAAAAAAAAAAAAAAAAAAAAAGGAGTATTAACCCAGTAGGTATAGACAAGTTGAATAATTGAATAGTTGCAGCAGCACCCAACCATTGCTGTAATGTCTCTTGCTGTAAATCCTGACTGAGGATTTAGTAAATCTCTTTCATCACAGGCATAACCTTGCTTTAAACTACAAAAATGTGTGAATGGTGAAATATTCAAATGCTCTTTCAGCTCTGTGCATTTGGATATCGCTGTTTGTTGAATTATTGAAAACACAAAAATAACGGATAACACAACAAAAAGAAAAAAAAAAAAAAACCCAGCACAAACAGGATAGACAACCATATGGTTAATAAATTAATTATTGTTGCCATACTGCCCCCTCTGTTCTGGAATAAACGATATGATTTTACTGAGCTGCAATGTTGAACAGTCAGCGTAAAGGAAAAGTTCTGCTGGCTCACAGTGCTGCTCTCTCTTGATGGCTTGATGAGCTGAGGGGTGAAAAGGTCATGAGATCCAGACATGGAGGGTGGCTCTAGACACACAGAGCCCGGCACGAGCAGTCTCGGCATCGGATCCGAGTGACTCATGGTTCTTCACACCAGAGGATGGATACGCAACACTTAAGCTTTCCTGCCTCCTCTTTTCGTAGTTTTTTTTTTTTTTTATACACGCAAGCCATGCAGAGGCCTATGAGGTTGGGGCTCGCATGTGCACCATCTCAGGGGCGGCGATGTGGAAGACTGAACCGATGCGGAGGAAGAAGCGACGCAGGACTGCACGCAGTTCAGGGATGAGGTCAAACTGCATCATCTCGCATAGGTGGGGGTAATAATAGGAGGCATGTGGCTTGAACTGGAGAGTGATAAAGGATGTGTTTATTAAGACAGGTATACAGTGAAGGCTTAACTAGTACAACAAATTCCTACAACAGCTATTGCATAGACAAAAAAAAACAAAAAAAAAAACCAGATTCGTGTGTAAAAGTAAAAATCATAAATCATAGCTGGACATTAATTAAAGATCAACACTGACCAACTAGATTCTTTATTACTATCAAATTGAGAGATTGTCCTATTACATGGTGTTTCCAGAGAGGTGGATCAGCTCTAACGTTATCTCCAGTGCTCTTATGAATGGCAAAGGCCATCTGGATTAAAAAAAAAAAACAAAAAAAAAAACAGGGAAAGCTCCTGGGGCTGTCAGTATTCCATCAGTGTAAATCTGGGATCTTCCTTTACATACGGAGGTCATCGTACCGACAATCTGACTTATCAGCTAGGAGTTTCCTGCAAGCGAGGTTTACCATACAACCCCGAGGGATAAGGGGAATATTCAAATCGGGGTCATCATGCAGGAAATAACACCATCATCAGCAAAACCATTACACTCTCCTACGCAGCAGTGTCAAAGAAAACCATACAGTTTCACTCACTAGAAGTCACAGAAAATTTGAACATCTGAAACTGACTAATGACAGGAAAACCTGATAGATTGTTTGAGTGGGCTTATATCTTCAGCTCACAGCAGTGTGTGTGGTCTGATTATAAGGGGAATTACCTTGTCATCAGGCAGTCTGAGTGTTCTGGTGAGTAGGAGCAGCAGTAAACTGGTCCAGGCCTCTCGGTGGCTCTCTGAGGTTAGGCTGATAAAGTAGGCCAAGGCTTCACTACACACACTGTGGAAGGAGAAAAAGAATGAAATACATGAATTCACATGAATGATGGGGTGAGGTGAACACTGAAGCTTTTTCTGTCGATGAACATTTTCTTAATCGGAATGAAAATACAAAGTAAAACTCTGTCACTAAACAATCTGTTTACTATTTACATAGAGCTGTTTACTGCACCAGCCTTACCTTGGTGAAATTAAAGCACACTAATGAAAAGTAAGACACTTCATGAATGTTTTTCCAAAGTGCTACTTTCACCAACTACTTTATTAGGAACACCTGTACGTTCATGCAATTTTCCAATCAGCCATTCATGTGACAGGAGCACAGTGCATAAAATCATGCAGATACAGGACAAGAACTTCAGTTAATGTTCACAGCATATTTCAGAATGGTTAATGGTGATCTCAGGGACTTTGACTGTGGTACGGTTTTTTGGTGGAGTTTTCAGTGTGAGTATTTCAGAATCTTATAATCATCTGGGATTTTGAAATCAACAGTCTCCAGAATGTGTGTGTGTGTGTGTGGGGGGGGGGGGGTTCTGTAAGCGGAAAAGCCAGGGCAATGAGAGATGTCAGAGAAGAATGGCCAGACCGGTTTGATCTGACTGAAAGTCTATGGTAACCCAGATAGCCACTCTTTACAACTGTGGTGAGCAGAAAAGCATCTCAGAACGAACAACACAATGAAGTGGATCGGCGACAACAGCAAAAGACCACAGCAGGTTCCACTCGTGTCAGCGAAGAACAGGAATCTGAGGCTACAGTGGGCACCAACACTAGACGGTTGAAGATTGGAAAAACATTGTCTATTTTTTTTCCCCCCTGTAATCGTCAACTGGTGAACAGGTGTTTCTAATAAAGTGGCTAGTTAGTGTAAATTACCTATTAGAAATCTCAGGAAATGGTTAACCATCTAGCCATTGGATATTTGTAACCGTCTAGCAAAATTCGTCTGAACAGCCAACACTAAGACACACAAACTAGTCTCTAAATCTATTCCTTTACCAATTATTTAATTTACAGAGCATTTTATTATGTTACTTTCAAATGACAAGACTACAATTAAGCATGACCGTTGAAAAACAGCAAACTAGTATTTGACACACGTGACGATAATTTACTGATGTGGATTATTACGCATTGTTAAAAGCCGAAAAACAAAGTGCAGGCTACAGAGGTTTTCCATGTTATTGTATCCAGATGTTTCAACTGCTACTTGTCTCAGTTGACAGAGTAGTGAGCCGTTATAATGAAAGCATATGGCTGTACTTCGCTATAGTAAACCATCTGTGGGCCTCCGAGTCTAAACTCACAGTAGCAGTCGAGTCTGGATGTCGGGCCACGCGCCCTGCAGCCGCCTGTCCGAGTACATTCGGAACAGTATCCTCAGGCTGCAGGCCAAGCTGCTCGTCTCCTGCTTCAGCAGGTTGGGTTTGGACTTGCCCTTGAATCCTGCAGAAACACAAAGGCATGCAAAACCTCATTACCATCCAACCTGCAAGTACTTTGAATAGAATTGGCAAATTACTTAATAGCTGATAACACAGAACACCAGGAATGTACATACTAATAGCTGATGATGACATTCTTTACAGTTTGATGTGAGATCACATGAAATAATCATCAATTTAAGTGGTGTGGCAAAACACTTTAAGTGTACATATTGGTGTTAAAAAAAAAAAAAAAAAATCTTACGTCAATGCAAGTTTAATGAGAGAAACTGATGGTAGCTACTGCATGTATTGAATAGTGTTTACTTGAATAATCAGTAGCTAGCTCAAATTACATATAATTTGATAAACTATTGAGGAAATTCTAATTAAATGAGCAGAGACTGTTGTAGCTAGATCATATCTATGAGTGTACAAGAGGGTATAAGTATATTGTAGACTCAGATGGTAGTTTTGTGTTTGCTTGTTTTTTAATTCTAAGGAAAATTCATTATATTAAAATTATCCAGCTCTCTCCAGAAAAAAAAAGTCAGCATTGTAGCTTATAGTCTCCTCTGTCAGCTGTCCAAGTGTCTATATGTATACAAGACCAACCTGCCCTCCAGAGCGCTGTCCTCTGCTCATTGTTGGAGTTGAAGTCTTTAGCAAAACCGTGCGACTCAAGTAGGCAGTCGAGCAGTTTGAAAAGGTGCTGAGGAGAGAGATGCCTATACATGCCCTGCTCTGACTCGACCTGTGGCTGGCCCTCTTCGCTCTCCTCCAGACAATCTCTCTAAATGGGGAGGACACACAGACACCAGAACATGACGTTATCATGACATTATAACCTCAGCTCTGTAACCGTCTCCTGCATGGCTGCACCAACATTAAAATACAAACTACATTTTACAGGCATGCAAATGTTAACCCACGGAAAAAAAAAGGACATTAATGGAACTTTTTTAGAAATTAAAAATAAGGTAGACAGACATACCAAAGCAGCAGCCATGTTCTCAGCATCCTCCTTCTTGCTGGTGGCTGGGTAGAAGACAATGTTGTCTATGGTCTGAATGAGCTCCAGCTGCACTACACACTTTATGAGGAGCCCTGCAAACAGCCTCTGGTCCGACACTCCTGTGACACACAGCACACGGGTCTTAGAACAGCACAGTGTCACACAATCTAAAGTAAAGCTGTATAATATTTCACTGATTATAAATATTCTTATATTAATCCTTAATATATGAATATAAAATATAATATAAAAATGTTGAATTATGTTCATGATTCCTTGAGCAAAGTCATGACTGAGGTGGGAACTCATTAACTACTTTAATGTACGCAAAATACACCTTTAAGGAGTTGATATGAATTCCTAATAAATCTAAACTTTAATATGTAATTTATCTGATGCTGAATACAGTTTTGTATTTATTCAGCCAGATTGTATTGTGACAGCTAGCTATATGCATTGAGCTAGTTTTATAGTCCGAGCAAACGTTTGAGAGGAACAAAACTGTTATTAGTTAACCTTAACTAAAGTTTTCCCACATTCCTTGGTGAAAGGGGCCATAATTTACAATCATTAACTAAAATAAATGTCAATTGAGGTAACTGTCTTTGTTCTTTTGTGAATATTTTGTTGTATATTTACTTCCATACTTTAAGTAAATTCAAGCGTTTACACTTTTCTACTTTAACCCGAGTGAAGAATTTGAAACTGAACTTTTACAACCTTAACTGTAGTATGCATTTAGATGTGTACTCTCACGTTTACCACTTTGCTGAGATAAAGCACCGGTAACAGCCGGCATTATTATATATCTCCAGACCTTCCTAGGAGAAATGAAAACTGCAGGCAAGGTAAAGGATCACTGAATAACGAAAGTAGATTATGTTGTATCGGACAACATGCTAGACATCAATATGCTGACTGAAAATATCAAAGTTTAGTGTATTGCACTAGAACAGCTGATATATTAAGTGGACTAATCATGGTATTAGCTGTTGCTTTAACCATTCACCAGTGAATCAGAAGCTCTAGGTATACTATTTTGTCTATTTTAAACAGGATTTGCCTAAAGATATAATTGGTTCAGTCTGCATAAGTGAAGGGACGTGGTAAGGTGATTTCTGCTTCACCTACACTTTATTTAGTAACTGTCTGAAATTGCACTAAGGGCCTTAGAACAACTACACTTTTAAATCTTCACTGAAAATTTATTTTTACACTGTAGCTTTTGAATAGGTCTTTTAATAGGTTGAAATATACAAATACTGGATGCTGTATTTAAAGGGATCTATTTATTAATCATTATTATTATTATTATTATTATTATTATTGTCACTATATTTTTAAACATAACTGTTATGGCTTTATTTTGGTTGATTGAATTGTAAAGCACTTTGGGTCAACGTCTGTTGTTTTCAATAAAAGGTTTACTTGGCACTATTCCATCACTCCTTTATTACACTTGTTATATATTTTTATATTTGTACACTTGTAAAACTGTAAAAATGCTGAGGATAAAAATAATGTCCTGATTATTTTTTCTACCCTTCCTCTATAAGTTTTATGTCCTCCTCTTTGTTTTAATTTTATTGTGTGATCACATCAACGACTCGTCTTAGCTGAGGAAAAAAAATTAGCCAACGAGCAGCGCTGATAACATTTATGGGTCATAGTACTTTTTTCCCCCAGAGTATAATTAATGTGCAGTGGAGGCCCGAGTATGACAACAAAGCCTAAAATAGAATTTACAAAATTGAGATCACAGAGTGAGGTCCACATTTACTCACAGCTAATATGTGTTTAATGGAAATTTGGAGAAACAAAAAATAAAATAAAATAAAAAAAGCAGATGCTTCTATGACATCAGAAAGAACAGGAAGTAGGTGGTAGGTGTAGGTGAGAGATGAGTGGGCTGCTTACGTGCATGGGGCTTTCCCCTCCAGGCCTCATCACTGGCAGTGGACATCTGACTCTGTCCTCTCTCTGACAGCGTCCTCTCAAAGCTGCTCTGAGACTGAGAGTCCATTTCCACATCCTAAAAAATAAAGAACAGTTTGCATCGGATTCCTCATCAGAAATATTGTTTGTTCAACATGATCTCTAACCAGGGTGTGTCCGTGTTAGAAGGCATAACAAGATTTTTATTGGCATATGAACATCAGAGTGCCATTTGCTTGGTGATTATCTCTGTGTATCTTTTTCATGGTGTGGGTGTGTGTGAGTGTGTGTGTTATATTTGCTTATGTTAGTCATCTCACCATGTGTTTCCCATCTCCCACCTCCTCTTCCTGCCCAGCTGGTCTCCATGTCAGCAAGCTATTAAGAGGACAATAATCGCATCAGGTCAGGTGTATTTAATTAAGAGAATTTCATACGGTCAATCACAGTTGCCTTGCAAACAGGCTTCATGATTCCATTGTTAGCATGAGACAATCTCAGGGTGGTTAGAAAAAAAGCAAATAATATCTTTAATAAATGCAGGGGTGGACAAATCAAAAATTCATTAGCTAGCACACTGGGCAAGCGCCAATGTACTGTTTTAGTTGCCCAGAAACCTAACCGACTACACCAAAAAGTGGTAATGTAATAACATATTGCAAGCTTTTGTTTGTATTAGAGTTTATTGCCATACCAGATTCAAAGACTATTTCATGGCAAATATATTAACCAAACATTCAATAAAATTCAGCTTAAAAAGTCAGACATGATAAAAATTGTATAGTTTTCCTGGGTCCATCATACAAAACAAGTCTTTCAAAAGGAGTCTCCTCATGACATTACAAATAGGGCAGACCAAAAAAAATTTTTTTTTTACTGTTAAGGGAGTGTTACAATATTTGCATTTTGGTGGTTCTTCACCCTTCAATAAATATCCATGGGTCAGTCTGGTGTGGCCTACCCGGCACCTTGTGTACACCCCTTGATCATGTTTAGTTTTAAAAGGGTAGGTGCATATTTTTTCCAACTACAGGGTTTATTTAAAATAATTTGTTATTCTGACATTTTTTCCCCATTCAGCTTGCCATTTGTCTAATATATACTGGTTGATCAAGGTCTTAAGGTCGGAAAGTTGGATTTTGCGCACACTGTCTCCATAAGGGCTTTTTTCCATATGGCAAGCTACTTAGCTAGATAATCCCATTAATACAGACAGGGAAATGAACAAGTATGTGATCATGCAGCACATCGTGTCTGCATCCTCGACAAAAAGTCAGCAAATGTATAAAAAATGGACCAGTCATGAACTCTGCTTGTCCTGGGCTCCCAAGCTACTGATTTGTCCGCTCCCGAAATGTGTGAATGTAAATTAAGGTTACTGGTGTTCATCACTAAGCTAAGAAGCTCTGAAAGCAGACAGTAATGTGTGGAAGTGTCATACGCATGAGGGCTGGTAGACTGGAAGATCTCTAGCATACAGGTACAGGTGATATCCCAAACGTCCCCACTGAACTTCTCTCCGTTCTGGATTACCAAGTTTTCCAAACAGTTGGTGCCCGACCGTGCTAGCTGCTCATTATCTATGGACACAGAATAAAGACTATGTAAAAGCTGAACAAAAGTACAGGAACTTTTGGCACCAGAAAACTGGAGCTTATGTCACTGGCTACAAGTTGTAGGTTTGGCCCCTTTGTGTCATCATAAGCAACATTCAGAGAAGTTTTTAAATGCACTGATAACATTAAACACATTTTCCATTAAACAGATTTATTCAGTCATGTGCAGGTTTGTGGTTTTATTATTAATGACAAAATGTAAAAACCCTGTGTTAACAAGTCCTTCCACCAATAATTTGATTGCAGCCTGTATAAGTTTGTTAACTAAACAGATAATCAGACAAAACAATGTTAATATAAACATTTGCTCCATTTTGGACTGCTGATTTAGTAGCATTTAGTGTCATCACTGTGAGTTTTCGAGCTGTCTCGCAAAACGTTGGAAAATTAACTAGAACTAGAACCACAAGTTGTGTTGTTTCTTGTTTGGGCCAAGTTTATGCTTTTTAAAACAGTGTTAAAAAAAAACCATAAGGGTAAAACTCTGACCTTTCCCCTGTATTACACGAGTCAGTAGATTCAAAACTCTGGTGCAATGACCACCACTAAGCACTAATGAGCAATGGACTGTGGGTCTCATACCATGTGATGCATGAGTTTGTGGAGCAACAAGTGTTTTGTTGAGTAACTGAAAGCTCTACCTTGTCTGACGCACCACTGCAGCTGAGCAAAAACATCGACCAGCAACACTTCACTGAGCGGCTCGTAGAACTGCGTGAAGACGTCACAAATAGCGTAGAGCGCATGGTTACACGTAGTGGTCATCCATTCGGTTTTCTGTGGAAGACAAAAGCAATGGTCCGACACTTGCTGGTTATTTGCTCTCAGAAGTATTGCAAGAATTCAACAGGTCAGCACAGAGATCAATCTTAAAAGAATACACTCAAGCTTTCTTGCAATGTAATCTGCTGCTAATCTTAAACCAGTGGCAGAGACAGGTGCAGACGAAGGTTAAATGTGTGTACTGTTTTTACTTTGTAAATATTCGACTACAACTTATAATTGTACTTAACTAAACGATCTGACGTGAACATAAGTGATTCGGAACAAACTTTTTTTTTTTTTTACACAGCTGTTCACTAAAACGTGACTTAACGGACTTAAGGCTTTTATTTAAAAATAAGCATGTGCTTGCAAACGGTGCCAAGTTTCCAATACATTTTTTTTTTTTTTTTTTAAATCAATGTGTATGACCACAAACACTCCATTTCTACATCTCTCTAATCTCTTCTACACATCTAAAAGGATCAATTATACAAATGTACAGCAAATACCTTTGGATTAATAACTAATTAAAAAAGTATTAAAAAAATATTCAGTCCCTCCAGGATTTTGCTATCGTAGAAATTAATGCAAAATCAAGGAAACTCCGCAATATTCGCAGGAGCTTGCCATTTTTAAAAATTTAAAAATTAAAAACGCGCATTCAGCCAAAATCCCCTTCGAGTCATGTGCGTCGAACATGAGTACAGCTAAAAGGTCTCATTTACCAACAAACATCACTGGGAAAAGCTGTTCAAAACAATTTTGTGCAATTGCAATTTCGTCAATTCAAGTAGTTTTCCACAAAAAAACCACAAAAAAACCTCAAAATCGAGCATTTTTGGCCACAACAATCACAAAAATCTCATCCTGTTTGGACTGAATATTTTTGGCAAAAAACATTTATTGGGACCCCAGCATTTGCCTTTAGACACCACAGATGCAATAGATAAAAATGTGGTTCTAAAACAACTTTAGATACAAGCTTCCCATTTTATGGCCAATGGCAAATATGCTACACTGGTTCACCTCAGTCTGCTGCTCTGGAAGTTTCATGTTGTCAAAAATTCGGAAGACGATGCGGAAGAGGTCGTGCCACCAGTGCTTCTCAAAAGTGTGTCCATAACTCTTCATAATCTCAAACATCACTGTCAGGCCTCTAAAGAAACACATACAACACAAACAATGTAAACAGCCTGAAACATCAGTAAGAGTGTGACAGAAGGAGTTTTGGAACTGGGTCAGCCCACCTGGTCCTGATGTCCAGCTTGCAGCGGTTGATGATACAGGAGAGCTCGAAAAGGATGGGGAACCAGCCTCGCACCCACACCCGATCACCAGGAGCAACGTTCATGTCATCACTAGTGTACTCTCTTAGTACCTGTGCAGGATGACAGCGAGACAGAGCATAAGGAAGTGATCTTGTCTTTAAGAGATCACTCGCAAACTATAGTAAAGTGCGAGTGCTCACCTGTGGTCTGTCAGACACATATTTGGCACAGTGGCGAATGAGCCGGATGGCTTCCATGCTAGTGTCAGGGAACGCAGCATTGCAGACAAACTCAGAAAGACACTTCACCGCATCCTGGAACGAGTCAATGGCTGCTGCGAAGTGCTGCTGAAAAGTTTTCACTAAGATAAGAGGGGGAGGGTAGAGAAAATGAGTGGAAAGACAAGAAGAACATTTAAACCACTCTGACTAAATACTAGTTCAATGAATATATTGGCGTTGCTGCTCTCTCAGATGGGGAGTTGCCGACACTCACTGACAATGTGTCCTGTGGTTTGGAAGGCAAGCTCAACTATGGTCTCATCGTGGTCTGATGCTGCCTGGTGGAACACAGAGAAGATGTTCTTCCAGCCTGAGCGGATGTTAGCTGCCTGCGAGTTCACCATTTGAGCCACACAGCGGATCACCATGTCCCGGATTGTCGGAGACCTTCATGGAAAAAAGGGAGATATGTTAGTAAAACCAGTGCTGGCCAAATTATTACTGCTTCCACAGCATTCGGTTTCTCTAACCTGTTCTTCTTCATGATGTGCTCAAATGGCCTAAGGAAGTCCTTCTGGAAGCGGAAGTTGGCCAACTCTCCTTTCTCCAAAAACTTCATGGAAAGCTGTCTCAGCGAGTCCACAGCAAAAATGGCTACATCCTCGTTAGGGTTGCAGCCCACCTGTAAGAACAGCGCAAGCAGTGTAGACACATCAGAAATAAGCTACGACAGATTCTGCACAACAGAAATCAAAGACTAGAATGATAAATCCATTAGAAGCAGAGACATAGCGGACCTTGTTGAAGTGGTCTCCTATGACCTGCCAAATGCGGGACCACTGCAGTCGGATGCGGTTCATGTTGTAGTAGGAGATCTCCACAATCTTCTGCAGGCTGAACATGCGCGGCTGGTGAGCAGAGGCCAGTTCATCCATTGACACTGCACACAGCCAGCGCACAAAGTCCACTGGGAGAGAAAAGTTTACTATTAAAGTCAACTGTGATTTTAACATGGATATTTTAGTTAAGTCGATTTAAGTACATATACCAAATATACAAATGTTAAGGGTTAGGGGTTAAGATCTTATATAAAGCTACACATGCTTGAATGAACTCAAAATAACTCAAATCCAATATTATAAGCACCAAGAATACAAATACAGGAACTACGCCAAAAAAAGGGGACAATTCAGACAACCGCATGTATATGCCCATACCAATTGCATTTCCATCAAGCTTGGTGGATCCAGTGAATATTCTGGAGAACAAAATGGGAAAATTAGTTAAACACAAAAAGCAACAACACTAAATATACATCTTTTTACCAGTCTCACCTGTCCACAGCTACCACTACACTCTGAGAGCTGGTTTCCCCCACTGACTCCTGAATGTGAGCCATTTGACGTCTGTCTGGACCCCCAACTAGTGTGCCTGTGATAGGTCAAGAATACAGTCACAAACAAAACGTTGAATAAAGGACAAGGATTACAATTCACTCTATCCAGCTGTTCATAACATAGTGCCTTTCAGAAGTTTGGCTGGCCCCTAATGGTGCTTTCACTTATGCAGCATTTAGTCTGTTTGAATTGAATCCTGTTGCGTTTTCCACTTTTGTGCAGTTATTTACGCAGGGGAGAACACAGCAATCACATTTAAGTGAAGATCAAAACAACCAGCCTGAGACCATCTGAGTGAGGAGGTTTTGGTCTGGTTTGATTGCAGTGAGAAAGTGATTCAACTCAGAATCTGATGTAAATCACACACACTGTGTATTTTGGGTTGCGGGTTGCATTTTTCTGTAGATGCAAACCACGAGGTGCAAAATGAGTCAAAAGACAGGCCTGAAGTGCTGTGGAAATGTGACATGATCATGAGATTTGGCCCAACAAACAAAAAGAGGAAATAAATGATGGCTGCATATATAAATTGTTTTAAACTAGTCACCTATATAACTAGCTATCTATATAATTAGCTAGTAATTTATTTTAAGAGCCAGCTCTGTTCTCCATGTCCAGATGATTTTTGTGATTTCTACATACACTTGGAAAAGGTTCGTTTATCTTTTTCCAACAACAAATTGCTGACAAATGAATGAGCTTTTCATAAGTACAATTTCAGCCCTACAACGCTGCTCAACCAGGTGTTTTTAATTTTTGGTTTGACACTAAACCAAACCAAATAGCAAACAAAGCTACAGTATCAATATCGTGTTCATTTGGGCTCGGCAAAGGTGTGAAAGCACCCTAAGAACGGTAAACATATTTACAGAGTGACTTACCTAAGCCAAGAGGCATGAACTCCTCTCCGCCAGTGGGAAAGCCCTTAATGCCACCTCCCTGGTCTCGGACTACACCGGAAATATAACGTGTCTTTACTCCTGTGCCGATCAACTGAGCTAATTCCAGCTGACTGATACACCGGAGAATCTACATAAGTGAGCAGAAGATATCAGATCAGGTATGAAATGAGGGCATAATGGCTAATCAGTTGGCTAACAAGACCAAAATGGACTGCTGAGCTGTAATGCAATGACCACCTCATGCCAGGAGTTTCCCAAGTAGTTGCCATCAGTGTGTGCCACAGTGATGAGGGTCTTAATGGTGTCAATGTTCTTCTGCTTCATCTCCGTAATGCTGGAGCTAGCTGTGAGCAGTGTAAACCTGGCCAAGGCCTGAATATATGCATCACGTTCCAGCTACACACCCACACACACAAAATACATAAGAGTGAAAAGTCTAGTAGAAACAAGGAGATATAAATAATCACTGCACTGATTAATGTGTTGAACTCACCTGCATGCTGAAAATGCAAGCAATCCTGATCGCACAGCGGATTCCCTCCAGACACAGAGATGCCACCTCCTGGTCATCACAGTCCTGCAGGCCCACGCTGAACGCTGCTAACAGGGGCGTCCACGCCAGCTATAACATACAAACATAATTTGTTTTTCACTATCCCTACACTGAAAGACATATTTTCTTTTTCCCCCTCAGCGAACCCTTCACTGTTTAAGGACCGCAGATCATTTATACTAAAATATAACCCGTAGTGCAGCACTAATTCTACACTGTCAATCAAACATTCTGAATATGAATATTATAAAATCTCTGCCTTCTGGGTTAAAGAAGCTATATGTTTTGTAAATAGTCTTTAAATAGTATAAACTGAAAAGTCTAATTATATGTGAACTGAGAAATGTTCTAATGTTAAGTGATACAATAACGGACACATTTTAAATATGTATTGACTTTTCTGATTTCAGTTTTAAATGTTAATGATCATATCAGCAAAGCCCCACTGAAAAACCATCCAATATTATTGGATTAGAACTGGTTTAATTCTTTTAAAAAAAATCTGTGACAATTTTTATAACCATCTGGCCCTAATTGTAATAATCATATCTAGCAGTACTACTCAACAGAAATCTAAAATTCGTCTAGAACCGAGCTCACAGCTGAACCTGCAATTCACTTCGTGATAATAAACAAAAGCATGTCTCAAAGGCTAGCCACCCCAGATGCTGTATGGCTCTAAAAAGGGGGAAGGGAAAGGTCTGGTACCTTAAACATTGGGCGGACATGCTCCAGGTGGGTGGCGCTGAAGAAAGGAGCCTGAGCGTGGCTCACAGCTTCCATCAGGGCTTTAGCTGTCTTAGCCATCTGCTCCATTTCCACATTATACAGCAACCGTCTCTGTTTCTCACTAGCTACACCTGCCAGCAAAGCAGAGCCTTATTCGGTTAGTGTCCTGCTCAGAAAATGCACTTTACTGTAGGTTGTTATCAAATGAAATTAATACGAGTAATAGTTCAATAACTTATGCTTATTAAGTCTATATAAAAGATTAAATAAGTTGACTGGTTGAAGGAAAATTTCACTTCCTCACACTGAAAAAAGCACTTACTCTGCTTGTTGGACTTTGGGGTGATGGAGTACTCTTTACTCTCCTTCATGGCGATCTTCTTTCCTGCTATTTCGTCATAAATAGAGGAGAGGTACTCCTCAGGCAGATCCTTACTGTCATTAATGCCACGGTTCATCTTAATGTACTGCTCTTTTGTCATTTTGCTCTTCACCTGAGATGAAACAAAAACCACTCATTAAGCAAACGACTTAGGAATATTTAGAAACTGTGCACACAAATATAATGGCATTCAATAAGATAAAAACAGGCTTATCAGACTAAAGGTAAGATGAAACCGATCTGGAACTAATCCCAGGGTCTGACATCTTTAAGAGGGCTCTAAACTCACCTGTGGGCTGTGCAGATCAGTGGTTAACATGATGATGGAGTATGCCAGCACATAGGCCGTGTCAGCACTAGCGAACAGAGTCTGCCTGGAAACAAACAGCTGAAGGTCAGTGCAAAGAGAACAACCTTCACTAACAAGTGGACCAAATGGGAAAAATCTGGATAGATATGAGGCAGAAACCTTTGTCAATAAAGGAATCTATTAAAAAAACAAAAACAATAAATGGCACCATGTTATTACATTACAACAGTCCTGTTATTATTTGTTTCTTTTGTGTCTGCCTGACTATTCAAGTCTGCACAGTAGCTTTCTTTGTTAAACTTAGACTTGCTGTATTCATGGTGTTAGACCCTCACCCCTGATTGCACTCCAGATAGCGTGCGGCAAACTTCTCCATCAGCCGATCGATTTTCTGCGCCTCCCCAGGCAACCTGAAGCCTTCGAGGAATGTGCGCAATGCCGACACAAAGTCCTTGCCACAGAAGTCCAGTTGGTCCACGTAGCAGTACATCACCTCCTTAGTGAACTTGGCGTTCTCACCGAGGAATTCTCCAACCTGAGTCTTAACAAAGGAGGCAAAAGACGAGCTGAAAACATTATAGATTTACATTTACGGCGTTTGGCATACGCCCTTATCCAAAGCGACTTACGATTATCTCATTTATACAGCTGAGCAGTTGAGGGTTAAGGGTCTTGCTCAAGGGCCCAGCAGTGGCAGCTTGGTGGTGCTGGGATTTGAACTCATGACCTTCCAATCAGAAGGCCAACATCTTAACCACTGAGCTACCACTTCCCAACTTATGCAAAACAAAGGCAGCAAACAGAAAATAAATACACCTACTGTATCGAGTCTCTCCTCCTGGTGCAGGAACTGAGCAATGTCCTCCGCAGAGGGTCCCAACATGCCTTGCTCCTGCAGGTACTGCACACCCCTCTTGGGCTTTTTATTAAATCTAGCCAGAACACATGGTGGAAATAAAGACATTACAGTTTGAACGAGGCTTAAAAAAAAAAAAAGAAAAAAAAAGAACGAGAAAAACAAAACAAAACAGAGACTTACAGCTCAATGCCGTGCTCGATAATCTCTTTCTGCTGTTTGATAACCTCATACTGTTCAGGATGGTCAGGCTGAGAAGCCTGAACACTGGAGGACACGGCCGAGTCCTGAGAGCTGACACTGTCTCTGCGAGAGGACAAGTGTTCAGGGAGTTTAGTTTCTACTCCCTCTCCTTCAGCCTGATGCTCCTGACCTGTACATACACCAGAACACACCAGAGTCCATCAAAACTGTCAATGGAGTCAAAAATGAGACACACCACTGCAGACATCTGAAGCACAGAAGGTGATCTGAACCACCATGCAGAACCAATATGGCAAGAGGAAAGTACTTAAATGTACTACAAAGGATGTCTTCTCACCTAGATTGGTCTGTAGGTTAGGGTTGATGTACAGGTCTTTGCTCCACTCCACCATGCATTTCAGAATAGACACCAGGCATTCTAAGCCTTTCTTACGTAAACTCAGCTCCTGCAAAACAAAACAAATACTTAATGACACTCTGGCTTTAAGGAATGTTCAAGCACTTGTTCCAACTAATCTCCAACTAACATATCTGTATTGTATATGCCCATAAAGCATCAATACTATTTATATGACTGCCTTGAGGAAAAACTATTCACGTTAATAAATTGAGACATTTTCTGCTGTATATAGTTTTGAAAACGACAGGCTTTCCTGAAATGTTTCTCTTGTGCCCATATCACAAGGAATTTTCCAGTAACAAGCTACTTTTTCCACCAAGTAGCGGCATAGTATGACAAAATGCTACAATAAGAAGTAGCCGCACAACAAAATACTAATGTCACAAGTAGATTTAATTTAGACTAATTTTTCTTAGTAGCTTGTAGTGCAGCAAGCTGCTTTATCAGAAAGGGAGTTCGTTTGTAGCTTAGCTATTTTAAATCATGAGTAGCTTGAGAAGCTACGGTTGCAAATTAGCTTCTTACTTTTTTTTTACCATTACATTTGTTAAATGGGCCCCTTACCAACATGATCTTTGAACAGCCAAGGTTAAAAAGTAAATAAGAACACGACCAAACCTAGTCTTTTTTTTTTTTTTTTTTTGCCAGAATTAAGCCACAGTAACATACAATGGGCTTTCCCCAGACTGCCTCACACTTAAGTAGACTGACTCACCAGAGTCAAGTTTTTTCCATCTGATACTGTACATGCTGGTTCTAACTAAAATCTAAAAAGTTAGCTGTTTCTCAGAGTGAAGCAAAGCTGAAAATAGTGGGACACAGACGGAAGGGATACCTGCAGTGGAGTCATTCCCAGCTCTTGTCCACTCCGACCCTGAGCAATTTTTGACAGATCATTCACCAGCCGCTCGAAGATATTCGCTGCATTTAGGTCACAGTCATAGTTTACATAGATATCTACTACACACTGGGCATCTGAGAGAGAAGAGGAGAAGAGGAGAACTCTGAGTGAACTGAATAATTAGGCCTTTGTGCAAGACATGCTAGCATAATTAATATGCATTTTTCCAGAACTAATGGAAACAAGTCATAGGCAAAGAAGAAGCATCAGTACCTGCACAAATGCGAGTCAGTGTCTGGATGACCATCCATTTGTGCTCGAAAGAGCTGGTAGATGTTTCCAGAATAGTCAGGAAAATCTCTCTGAAGAACACCTGACAAACGTCCAAGAGAAACGATAAAGTTTTATCCGATTTTTAAGTTGTATCCGATTCTGCAGATACAATCAATTAATTGTGTCTACATTTATTCTTGTATTACCTCAATCTGCATCTTAAGGTGCACTTTAAAATGGGAGAGCAGGGTGAGGAAGATGGCTAGAGAGAGTTCAAACACTTCAGGCACAGAGGAAACTCCGTTCTTAGACAGTGCCACACACAAGTATTGCTTGATAGCGTTCACAAACATCTCGTGTGTACGAAACACAGGGCCGGCCCCCTGAAGCACTGACAGCAGCAACTGGAGCGAGACCACCTTCGAGCGTAGCTCATGAGACCTAAAACTCGGACAACAATGTCATCACTTAAAATATTGTACTTATATATATATATATATATATAGAGAGAGAGAGAGAGAGAGATTTTTTTTTCCAATCAAACAAAATGCAGATATTTAAAAATAAAATTTACCAACGCTTATCTGATGGCCAGATAAAATGACATTGCAGAACTTCCAGTGTCTAGTCTCAAAAGCATGTTTATATTTCCTGACCTTAGAGATATTACAAAGGTGAAAGTATGCCGTTCTGCAGATACTGCAGCCGTTACAAGGCAAGGTCATTACTGAAAATGATTAATAGGGTCTTGGCACAGTTTTTGTATAGCTGTATGCCATCTGCTTTTACATGGAAATAAATGTTATGTGTCATATAATGGAAGCATATATAGGTATGAAGTAGAGGACTAAGAATAGATCCTTGTGGAACACCACAGCACACTTGATGAGGCTTCAAAATACAAGTGCCCAGTGCAACATAGTATTCCCAAAATGTTAAATAGGATCTGAAAACAATCTAACCCTTTGCCAGAGGCCAAATCACTGTAGCAGTTAGCTGAATAGCATACTTTGATCAAATGGGCAAAAAGCAGTGATAAGATCCTCAGACCTTTTGTAGGAGTTAGCTGTGTCTCTATTAACTCTAAAATCATTTACACTTGCCGGGATGTAAACTAGCCTTTTACACTGGCCAGAATTGCCCAGTGAGAAAAAGCAAAACTGGGTTGTCTCAGTGATTGTTAATGAGTCTAGAGAAGCAGGTTTTCTGGCTAAACAACCACCAAAGTGCTGTGCTCATAACATTTACGATTAATAGTGTACTGAGCCCTTTAATCAAAGACACTTTCTGACTCCATCTGATTTTTGTAATGAAGAGCTGAAATGCACCTCTAACCGGTCATAGAGCTCGAAAGGCCATGTAGAAACTCACTTCAGACGTCTTGACATCTTGCCCATATTTCATAATGTCTATCAGTCTGACATGCGTAACTGGAACTGTTAGTCACTAAATAATAATCTAAGACACAATATGAAATTTAATTATTGTTAGAAGTAACCCGTTAAACTACTAGTTTATACAACCATGCCAGAATTTCAACACATGCAGTACGAAGTGCATTTATTTCTCTGCAGCACATCATCTGGAAGGCCAGGTTTGGTTGTAAACTATTGGTCAGTAAGCACCTATGGAGGACAGAGTAAAAGGGTTTAATGTCTCACTTGGGGTCTGGTGGGCCATCAGCCAGTGGCTTCATGGAGAGTTTGCAAAGCGAACGGAAGACCAGGAAGGCATCTTTCTGAAGGATGTGTGAGAAGCGGGCGGCTGTCTGCATGCCCTGCATCGCCTCAGTCTCCTGCACACATAAGGCATACCCACCATATACATTATTTCCTATAAAGTCTTACATGGATTTTTAAAATGAAAGGGTATTGTGGTGTATTTACAGTTTGTCTGAGGAAAGCTTGATGATATACAGTAGATCAAAGCACCCTTTACATCAACTGTAAGCTCTACCTATAGATGATTCAGGAGTTACAAAACCTGTGATGTCAGTAAGCATACACCTTTGTTGCTTAGGGTGTTACTTGGCAGAGCTTCCAAGACTATGCTGACTACATGATTGCATTGTAGTCCTCTGGATTTCTCATGCCATGGTTTAGACTGGTTCAGAATTTTATCAAACTAATTTGCATCTACCACAACAGATCTTTATTAATTATCACAGACAGTAATTTTTAACGTTTCCCTTTACTGAAAACTAATCTACCCGAAGTGTATAATGAAAGTCAAACAGTTGTTGGGGCAGGCTATAAACATTTATGAAGAGAGTTATTTTACAGAGGGAAGAATCTGTGAATAGGTTTTACTAATGTAGACACGAATACACTGCTACATTTTCTATTAAGGGTTTTAGTTCACATTATATTGTCACATATTCTTAAAAAAAAAAAAAAAAAACTGCCTGAGCAACTTCCCTTACACTCTGATTATAAATAAGTTTCATGCAAACAGGTTTGTCTGTGCAAAATCCTGCTCTGTGGGCGGCAAATGTTGTAGAGTGCTTACGTGCTGTGGATTAAGCTGGAGATTTTTTTTATGCCACAATATTGCAAATTTCTTGCATGCAGCTTTTCTACATGTACAATTACAAAAGCACAGCTTAACAAAAGTTTATCATTGAAGAAATGTGATATCCTGGCAACTGTTATCCCCTTAATACACGGAGCTCAGAAAACTTTCAAGGGCTGAGTAACAGCAAGGAGAACAAGATAACAAGAAGACAAAATGTCCCCTTGACTGGAAGCCACATGTGAACACAAGCATTACTAAACAATAATAAATCAGCAAATGTCTGACGCTTAAGGGTCAAGCTAGAGATATAGCCAAATAAATATAACCAAATAAAAGATGCCTGGATTTGTAACATACCAGAATATCTGAAGACACAGAGGTTTGGTCATCCACAACACCATTCATTTGCTGAGCGTCTGTCCTGGCCATAGGGGGTGTCACTTTGGACTCGGAGTCAGAATGTTGGTCCAAGCCTACTGAAGCAGAAACAGTACAACTAATAAAAGATCGCATATGGGTTTGAAATGCCATGAACACAGCATGAGAAAAACACTGAAGTCATGGTTCTCAAACTGGGGTCTGTGATGCACAGCCAGATTTTTTAAAATTTTATTTTTAGAGTTTGTTGCTGGAATGCACAATCCATTATTGTTAAAAACTTATATTATTTATTTTGTTTTGTTTGACTGTGACTGGGCATTTCAATTTGGACCTAATGTATTGTATGGGTGGAAATTTAGGAAAATGCTTCATGGCTCCATAATATCTGAGTAGCTGAATTATGTTCAGGGCCCATGACATTTTTAGGATTCCTCCCTCAGGAGGAAACCTATTGTTATTGTTAGTATTCTTATTATTATTATTATTCTCCTTTATCCTAAAGTGCCCAATAACTCAAGATCTGAATGTTAAAAAGTTTTGAAATTTGGCACATTGATACTACAGGCCACGAGCAACTCCCACACCACAAATGGCCTACATGTGCCCATAGGTGGCGCTACAGGCCACACCCAGATCTACATGATTTTCCCTCCGTTCCACAAGTCCAAAATGTCTGAAAATTGGTATACATGTCTTATTTCTCATGGGGGGGGGGGAAAAAAGCCATTGAGACCCATAAAGTCCACCATGATAGATTTTCCAGTACCTTGAAAATTTGTCCAAAACTACAAAAATCTTCTCCTCATGAACCATATGGTCCAATTGACAGTGAACTGTCGTACACATGTGTGGGATACATGTCTTCCTATAGGGTGATAAGCAATAAGGAATCAAACACAAATTGTCTGAACTATTTACATATTGACAACTGTTGCACATATTTCTTGTGTCCATAAATTAATGGAACATTAACCTATGGACTTGTTCTGTGCCACACCCAAAGAGGACACTACAGTATGTTACCATGTGCGATGGAAACCTCATATCTCCAAAAACAATGACATTAAAAGGACAAATATTTTATCGCTAACTGTCATGTTACCTTTGATAATATCGGTTATATTATGCTTAACGATATCTCTATCATCCACTAGATGGCACCGTTTGTCTTGGAATGATCATTTGTGGAAAACTACAAAAATGAACTTAAAATCTGCCATTGATGCGTTAAAATGTTGTATTTGCAGGATACATTTCTCTACTATGGCAATTTTGAAATGGTCTGCAATCTTGAGGAGGAAGCCACCATTGCTCTTTGCAGCTACATTTTATAGTTGAAGTTGTCCCTGAATAAAAGAAATGCTTAAGAACCACTGATACAGTGGTGTGAAAAAGTATTTCCTAAATTACTAAATAGTTTTAGTATTACTAACCATTTAGTAATACTAGTAATTGTATTACTAAATAGTTTTAGATCTTCAAATGAAATGCAAAATAAAACAAAGGCAAACTGAGTAAACACACAATATAGTTTTCATTTATTTATTATTATTTATGTGTCATTTCATTAATTTATTTTTATCCAACATCTATCACCCATGTGAAAACCTAATTCCCCCCGTAAAATCTGGTTGTGCTACCTTTAGCGGCAATAACTGCAACCAGACGCTTCTGTTAACTGGAGATCAGTCTTTCACTTAATTCTAGTACTAGGATTTACTCCTATGCTTGGGATCATTGTCTTGCTGCATAATCCAGTTGCGCTTGAGTTTCAACTTATGGAGTGAAGACCAGACATTCTCCTTCAGGATTTTCTGGTAGAGAGCAGAATTCATGTTCTGCTCATGTCTGATGTTGATTCATGTTTGATGCAAAGCATCTCCACACCATCACACTTCCACCACCATGCTTGACCACAGGTATGATGTTCTTTTTGTGGAATTCTGTGTTTGGTTTACACCAGATGTAATGGGGCCCCTGCCTTCCAAACAGTTCCACTTTCGACTCATCACTCACAGAACATGTTTTGGCAAAATTCAGACAAGCCTTAATGTGATTCTGGGTTAGCAGTGGTTTTCACCTCGCCACTCTTCCATGGATGCCATTTTTGCCCAGTGTTGGAAGGTCAGCCACTTCTGGGAAGGTGCTGAGTTTTTCCATTTGGAGATAATGGCTCTCACTGTGGTCCTTTGGGAGTCCCAGAGCCTTTGAAATAGCTTTGTAACCCTTCCCAGACTGATGTATTGCAATCACCTTCTTCCTCATCATTTCTGGAATTTCTTTCAACAAAACCTTTTCACCAACTTCATGCGGTTGCAAAAGTTCTATTTAAGTGTTGATTTGATTGAACAGGGTTTGCAGTAATCAGGCCTGGTTGCGTCTAGTCCAGCTGAACCCCATTATGAATGCAGTTTCATAGATTTGGGGAATTAGTAACTACAGGGGCAAATAAATTTTCACACAGACCCAGTTGGTATTGGATAATTTTTTGGTTCAATAAATAACATTACCATTTATAAACTGTATTTTGTGTTTACTCAGGTTGCCTTTGTTTTATCTTAGATTTTGTTTTAATTTCTGAAACAATTTAGTACGAGATATATACTTTTTCACAGCACTGTAAATGGCACATAACTGACTTTTTTGTTAGTACACAAAGTTAAACGTGACAATGAAAAGTCTGACAAATTTTATTTGCTCAGTCCAACTATGACAATAAAGTAGAACAAGTAAAACTTGAAGCCAGCAGCATCGACAGGGATGCCTCTGCCACCAACAAGTCTAATCCTTCGTTACTAATTTGTGTGCCTGAAAAACCCTTACAATATATTTTACACGGAAGCTTTTTTTTGTTTTTTAAAAAAGAAGCTTCTGAAGAAAATCTATTTCAGACATTTGACCTTGGCCCTGTTTGGATCAATTCCAAAATCAAATCAGTTCATCTGCTGGTTACAATGAAACATCGCTCGTTTTTGAGATATCGCGCTAACGAGAGTCTCACATGGATGCAGGGACGTATGGACAACCCAAAATAACCCAGCTCAAAATAATCACCACATAGTGGTGAGGGCCTAACCATGATTAAAACATTATGCAATCATTGTCATATGGAAAATTCTCATCAGCACAGTCTATTTTCATGTGGTAAAATGAGTGTTTATATTGAACTGCCCCTCACCTCCCTCCACAGAGCTCTCTCCCAGGCCACTGTCTGGCTCTGCCTCCTCCTGAGCCTCTGAGGCCTGCTCTGTCTCAGCCTCCAGATGAACTTCCTCTCCCTCACCAACCCTCTCTTCCAGTGGCTTGGAGACATTAAGATCTGATTCCTGCAGTTCTGGAGAAATACATAAATAGAATATTACCAACCAAAATAAAGAAATATGTATCACAAACAGCTGTTGTATATTCAGTGCTTTCAGTTAGCATGACAAAAAAGTACCTGGTTGTGAACTTTTGGTTGCATTCTGTTCTGGTGCAGCCAGTTCTTCCTCTGTTATTGGTTCCTCTGACTGTCCGTTGATGGAGGAGTTCTGAGGACTAGGGGGTGCTGATGTGAGTTCAGGAGGGCTCAGAGAGGGTTCTGGAGGCCCATTCTGTGGGGACGCACACACTCCTGGGGCAGGCGAAGTGTTTCGAGAGGTTGGGACAGGATTCGGGACCTGAAGACGCTGCCTCTCTTTCTCTGCTTCCTGGGCCTCGAGTGCCTACAAAATGCATGCCAATTATTAACAGGGAACATAGCAATTTTTTTTTTTTTTTGAAAACTGACTGACTCTAAAAAATTATCTAATTCTCTAATCTGATTTGGTCAGAAGGTGTTGATTAATTTTCTATAACAGCAGTACTGACAGTTCAGTTCAGTGTGCCAGCTGAAAGGCAAATCACAGGTTTACATTAATGCACTTGTTCTAATATGTTCTCATTTCAATAATAAGGATTCAATAACAGGGTCTTGAATGGCAGATGATCCACAATAATCTAAGGCTAATAAAAATGGATTAAAAAACATGCTGTTATTTAACATAGACAAATTTGTCTCACAATTGTCTCAACTATAGAGTTACAGTGCCCTCCACTAATATTGGCACCCTTGGTAAATATGAGCAAAGAAGGCTGTGAAAAATTGTCTTTATTGTTTAACCTTTTGATCTTTTGTTGAAAACATTCACAAAAATACTCCATTACTGTTAAATATAGGTGTGCAACAATTACCGGCACCCCTATGAATTCATATGATACAAATATATTTGAAGTATATTCCCATTGATATTTTACATTTTCTTGTACACCTGGGTGCCTAGGAACAGAAAATTGTTCAACCAGGACTTCCTGTTTCACATGGGTATAGATATGAGGTAACAATTCCCTTAGTCATTCATAACAATGGGTAAGACCAATATAGCTGAATACAGCTGTGATGTGCGGCAAAAGGTTGTTGAGCTTCACAAAATGGGAAGTGGCTATAAGAAAATAGCACAAGCATTGAAAATGCCCACCATCAGGGCAATAATTAAGAAGTTCCAGTAAACTGGAAATGTTATGAATCAACCTGGAATTGGACTTGTGTCTATATTGTCTCAACGCACTGTGAAGAGGATGGTTCGAGTGGCCAAAAAATCTCCAAGGATCACAGCTGGAGAATTCCAGAATTTAGTTGCGTCTTGGGGTCAGAAAGTCTCCAAAACTACAATCTGAAGTCACCTACATCACCACAAGTTGTTTGGAAGGGTTTCAAGAAAAAAAGCCTCTACTCTCATCCAAAAACAAACTCAAGCGTCTTCAGTTTGCCAGACACTACTGGAACTTCAATGGGATCGGGTTCTATGGTCAGATGAAACCAAAATAGATCTTTTTGGCAATAAACACCAGAGGTGGTTTTGGTGCACACAGAGAGGTAGCCATATGGAAAAGTACCTCATGCCCACGGTTAAATATGGTGGTGGCTCTTTAATGTTTTGGGGCTGTTTTTCTGCCAGAGGACCTGGACATTTTGTTAGGATACATGGCATCATGGACTCTATCAAATATCAACAGATATTAAATGAACACCTGACTGCCTCTTCCAGAAAGCTTAAAATGGGCCGTGGTTGGATCTTCCAGCAGGACAATGATCCAAAACATACATCAAAATCAGCAAAAAAAAAATGGTTTACCACAAAATCAAGGTCCTGCCATGGCCATTCCAGCCCCCTGACTTGAAACCCATAGAAAACCTGTGGGGTGAACTGAAGAGGAGAGTCCAGCAGCGTGGACCTCAAAATTTGAAGGATCTGGAGAGGTTCTGTATGAAGGAATGGTCTCAGATCCCTTGCCATGTATTCTCCAACCTCATCATGCATTATAGGATAATATATAATATAATTATATATAATATAATATAGATTATAAGACTCAGAGCTGTTATCTTGGCAAAGGCAGGTAGCACAAAGTATTAACTAAAAGGGTGCCAATGATTGTTGCACACCTATATTTAACAATTTTTTTTTTTTTTTTTGATAAACCTGTGTTTTGTTTGCAATTGTTTGATATCCATGAGAGCCCAGTATTCTAATTGTTTATACTGACTGCTTGGTTCTCCATGCGTGTAAAAATGACGTTGAGCATCTGAGTTAGTGTGGCTTTGGCTGTGGTCTGGTTGATCAGGTTGCGGCTGGCCAGGTAGATGTTGTAGCAGGTGCGCACGGTCAGCAGAATTGTTCCCTCATGAATCTCTATGTGAGGAGACGTGACTGCAGTCAGGAGAGCCTGAGAAACCAAACAATAACAGCCATTAATGAAACCAGAAACTCTTAAATGTACAATTTCTTCAGTATCCATAGCAATTTAAAGGTGGTGGTAGTTTTTTGTGTATAATATTGAGTACTATATAGTATTTTTTTTAAAGATATTATGGCATCTGTAAATTAATAACATGTACCATCTAACCAAAAAGAACAAAAAAAATGTATCTTTACTGTCTATTACTTCAGAAAGCATCCCCCTCATGCACTAGTGTTCAGGTGTTCACGCTGAAGCAGCATGTGTTTTGGAAGTGTGACTTTGGAGGTAACACTGAAGGGATGGGCTGCATTTGTTTGAAGTTTGGCTTTCAAAACAGCTTTATTTTTTTTTTTTTGCAAAGTTTTTTGCTAAATTGTTCACTACACCTTTAATTTTATTGACAAAAATGTGATCCACAAACAACAGCAAAGTCATGGCTGCTAATTACAACCTTTCCGAATGTAATGACCTGTGCACAAATCAGAATAGAATCTAACAGTGATTTAACCTGAATATTAAATAAAGATATCAAACATGAAAAAGAGTAATAGCAATAATAAATAAAAGAAAAAGAAGCAATAAAATCAGGTGTGCAAAAATAGCAGTGAATAATATACAGGTGCATCTCAATAAATTAGAATGTCGTGGAAAAGTTCATTTATTTCAGTAATTCAACTCAAACTGTGAAACTCGTGTATTAAATAAATTCAATGCACACAGACTGAAGTAGTTTAAGTCTTTGGTTCTTTTAATTGTGATGATTTTGGCTCACATTTAACAAAAACCCACCAATTCACTATCTCAACAAATTACAATATGGTGACATGCCAATCAGCCAATCAACTCAAAACACTTGCAAAGGTTTCCTGAGCCTTCAAAATGGTCTCTCAGTTTGGTTCACTAGGTAAGCCACAAACATTCATTGCCAAAGAAGCTGGCTGTTCACAGAGTGCTGTATCCAAGCATGTTAACAGAAAGTTGAGTGGAAGGAAAAATTGTGGAAGAAAAAGATGCAAAACCAACCGAGAGAACCGCAGCCTTATGAGGATTGTCAAGCAAAATCGATTCAAGAATTTGAGTGAACTTCACAAGGAATGGACTGAGGCTGTGGTCAAGGCATCAAGAGCCACCACACACAGACGTGTCAAGGAATTTGGCTATAGTTGTCGTATTCCTCTTGTTAAGCCACTCCTGAACCACAGACAATGTCAGAGGCGTCTTACCTGGGCTAAGGAGAAGAAGAACTGGACTGTTGACCAGTGGTCCAATATCCTCTTTTCAGATGGGAGCAAGTTTTGTATTTCATTTGGAAACCAAGGTCCTAGAGTCTGGAGGAAGGGTGGAGAAGCTCATAGCCCAAGTTGCTTGAAGTCCAGTGTTCAGTTTCCACAGTCTGTGATGATTTGGGGTGCAATGTCATCTGCTGGTGTTGGTCCATTGTGTTTTTTGAAAACCAAAGTCACTGCACCCGTTTACCAAGAAATTTTGGAGCACTTCATGCTGCCTTCAGCTGACCAGCATTTTGAAGATGCTGATTTCATTTTCCAGCAGGATTTGGCACCTGCCCACTCTGCCAAAAGCACCAAAAGTTGGTTAAATGACCATGGTGTTGGTGTGCTTGACTGGCCAGCAAACTCACCAGACCTGAACCCCATAGAGAATCTATGGGGTATTGTCAAGAGGAAAATAAGAAACAAGAGACCAAAAAATGCAGATGAGCTGAAGGCCACTGTCAAAGAAACCTGGGCTTCCATACCACCTCAGCAGTGCCACAAACTGATCACCTCCATGCCACGCCGAATTGAGGCAGCAATTAAAGCAAAAGGAGCCCCTACCAAGTATTGAGTACATGTACAGTAAATGAACATACTTTCCAGAAGGCCAACAATTCACTAAAAATGTTTTTCTTTTTGGTCTTATGAAGTATTCTAATTTGTTGAGATAGTGAATTGGTGGGTTTTTGTTAAATGTGAGCCAAAATCATCACAATTAAAAGAACCAAAGACTTAAACTACTTCAGTCTGTGTGCATTGAATTTATTTAATACACGAGTTTCACAATTTGAGTTGAATTACTGAAATAAACGAACTTTTCCACGACATTCTAATTTATTGAGATGCACCTGTATGTAACATATGTATGACATAAACAGTGTGTACAGATGGTTATGGAGTATTGTGTTCACCTACCACACAGAGATGCGCTATTGTACAGTGTTATGGTGAAAGGTAAGAATAATTTCCTAAAATGTTCTTTATGGCAGCGTAGCTGAATGAGTCTGTTGGAAAATGAGCTCTGCTGTCTTTATAGTGTGTCATGCAGGGGTTTTGTCCGATGATATTTTCGGGCTTGCGAACGAGTTTATTTATCCTGCTGGCATCTCTGACACTGATGCTGCTCCCCCAGCAGACCACAGCATAGTAGATGGATCTTTAGATTTATGATCTACGAGACATCTAACTTAAAGGGATTATAAAATGTAGTGTGACATTATTTAGCTCCTACGTTTGTGTTTATTTTGCAAGCACACTGTACATAACACTGGTGACCTTTGCAGGATCACCCCCTGCTATCCATCTGGCAAGCAATTAAAAATTCAAGTCAACAAATAATTAGGGAGCGCTCACTTTGATAATCTGGAGCTGCACTCCTTCATCGGTCTGTGGACCCTGAAAACAGTTGCAGATCGTCTCCACCAGTCGGTCAATCAGCCGTTTCCCTGGTGCACCGCTGTCCGGGGCGTTACCCGTGATATGGCCATAAGCAATAAGTTTCTATAGGGCACATGAAGTTCAGGGTTAGTATCATTCCACACAAAAAAAAGCCTGTTTAAGAGCAACATGACAATCTGAAGGAATAACGTTTGCAATTAATATAAACCAGTGTGCAACACAAGAAAGTTACTGAACTAAGTATGAGAATATACAATACCTGTAAGCAGTCCAATGATGTACTGACAATGCGTGGAGACTTTGACTGACATGCCAGCTCGAAGGGTAACACATACTTATCAGCTTCGATGTAATTAGCTTTGGGAGGAACCACGGTACCGTCCCTGATAGATTTAAACATCAAAAGAATAGTTAATTGAATACAGCTTTGTGTTTTAACTCCTATCATTAATAGAAATAAACACTGACAATTAATGGCTTAGGGAGTGGCACCCAAAGCACTTCCACATTAGTTTACAATTTCAGCTGCAGCTGTATAAACTCTCCATAACAGAAAAAAAAAAAAAAATGTACGGTCAACTACTGTACCTCAAGTGTAGGGATGCATCAATACCATTTTCCAGAGTACAGCCGTGGCCAAAAGTTTTGAGAATGAAACAAATATTAATTTTCACAAAGTCTACTGCTTCAGTGTTTTTAGATCTTTTTGTCAGATGTTACTAACTGTTACTGAAGTATAATCACAAGCATTTCATAAATGTCAACGGCTTTTATTGACAATTACATGAAGTTTATGCAAAGAGTCAATATTTGCAGTGTTGACCCTTCTTTTTCAAGACCTCTGCAATTCACCCTGGCATGCTGTCAATCAACTTCTGGGCCACATCCTGACTGAGGGCAGCACATTCTTGCATAATCAATGCTTGGAGTTTGTCAGAGTTTGTGGGTTTTTGTTTGTCCACCCGCCTCTTGAGGATTGACCACAAATTCTCAATGGGATTAAGGTCTGGGGAGTTTCCTGGCCATGGACCCAAAGTGTCGATGTTTTGTTCCCCGAGCCACTTCGTTATCAGTTTGCCTTGTGGCAAGGTGTCCCATCATGCTGGAAAAGGCATTGTTCGTCACCAAACTGTTCTTGGATGGTTAGGAGAAGTTGCTCTCTGAGGATGTTTTTGTACCATTCTTTATTCATGGCTGTGTTCTTAGGCAAAATTGTGAGTGAGCCCACTCCCTTGGCTGAGAAGCAACCCCACACATGAGTGGTCTCAGGATGCTTTACTGTTGGCATGACACAGGACTGATGGTAGCGCTCACCTTTTCTTCTCCGGACAAGCTTTTTTCCAGATGCCCCAAACAATCGGAAAGGGGATTCATCAGAGAAAATGACATTACCCCAGTCCTCAGCAGTCCAATCCCTGTACTTTTTGCAGAATAGCAGTCTGTCCCTGATGTTTTTCCTGGAGAGAAGTGGCTTCTTTGCTGCCCTTCTTGACACCAGGCCATCCTCCAAAAGTCTTCGCCTTACTGTGCGTGCAGACGCACTCACACCTGCCTGCTGCCATTCCTGAGCAAGCTCTGCACTGGTGGTGCCCCGATCCCGCAGCTGAATCAACTTTAGGAGACGGTCCTGGCGCTTGCTGGACTTTCTTGGGCGCCCTGAAGCCTTCTTCACAACAGTTGAACCTCTCTCCTTGAAGGTCTTGATGATCCGATAAATGGTTGATTTAGGTGCAATCTTACTAGCAGCAATATCCTTGCCTGTGAATCCCTTTTTGTGCAAAGCAATGATGGCTGCACGTGTTTCCTTGCAGGTAACCATAGTTAACAGAGGAAGAACAATAATTTCAAGCACCACCCTCCTTTTAAAGCTTCCAGTCTGTTATTCTAACTCAATCAGCATGACAGAGTGATCTCCAGCCTTGTCCTCATTAACACTCTCACCTGTGTTAACGAGAGAATCACTGACATGATGTCAGCTGGTCCTTTTGTGGAAGGGCTGAAATGCAGTGGACATGTGTTCTTGGGATTAAGTTCATTTTCATGGCAAAGAGAGACTTTGAAATTAATTGCAATTCATCTGATCACTCTTCATAACATTCTGGAGTATATGCAAATTGCCATCATAAAAACTGAGGCAGCAGACTTTGTAAAAATTAATATTTGTGTCATTCTCAAAACTTTTGGCCACGGCTGTACATGTTTTTTGGTACTCATCAATACTGATACTGATACATAAATGAGTATCGTACTTACGATCATGCAATCGGGGCATCACAGAACATTTCATTTAGCTTTGTTTATGTTTGCTGGTGTGCTCCTGGTGATGAATTCCTTGTAGTACGCATGAGATCTTATGGCATTTAAACAGTATCTTTCATAGAGAGAGTTACCCGAGTGCACAGAGCAGAATCGGCGAGTGCGGTCATTAAAAATGAACGCAAGTTGTCTTGAATTGCACCTTGACTCCTGAGCTAAATGTAGACACTGGAGAGTGCGGAGAAAGAAAGTCTGTGTCTCTCAGTGCTCGCAGAATTGAAGCGCTCACATGCACGACAGGTTCATTTACTGCTCCATGTTCGTGTGCATGAACTTCGACACCTTGCACTAATATTTAACGACTGTGCCCGCTTATACTGCTCTGCACGGTCAGGTCGGCCATCCTCGAGCTCTCTATTAAAGACGCTGCCTAAACACCATCAGGTTACTCACCTTTAAAGACGCTCAAACTGTAGTCCACGCCTTTATTACTTCCCGTCTAGACTACTGCAACGCTCTCTTTTCTGGCCTCCCTACCCGAACTATTTCCAGATTACATTATGTCCAGATTTTGACTGCTAGTGTCACTCACACTAAATGTTCTGCTCACTCTCTTTAGGCCGCCCTGGTTACCCATCACCTACCGCATTCAATACAAAACCCTTCTCCTCACCTACAAAGCCTTACATGGCTACGCCCCAGGTTATTTGACTAAACTGTTGCTTCCCTATACCCCTTGTGTTAAGGTCGTCTGGCTCCAGATTAATCACAATCCCTAAATTCAGACTTTCTTCCATAGGCAGCACGTCCTTCAGTGTTATTCAACCCAAGTTATGGAATTCACTTCCACAGAGCCTCCGAGAAATCTCCTCCATTTCCTCTTTCCTCTCAACTCAGTGCTATAACTCCCAGATTGTAAATGAGAAGCTCCAGCCACTTTCACATAACACTTTTTCACCCCGTTCTGTTAACGGTCCTTGATTTTTCTGTTCCTTTACATTTTTGTGCGTGTTACTTAAGAATTGTTTACACCATCCCAATATAAAGTGACCTTGGGATTGAGAAAGGCACTACTTACATAATAAAACTTATTATTATTATTAGTAGTAGTGGTATTGTACAAAGATGCTGTAGTTCCTCCTCTTGATATTTTCGCAGAGCACAGTTTGCAGTCGGTTTTGTTTCGATCATGAATTGTCAAACACCTCCAGATCACTTTCATTTCATATCGTCTGTTCAGTAGACATACGTCACATAGTATCATATGGTATGGGGTTCTTGGTATCGGAACAATCAGGAAATGAGCATGGCTTCGGACTGATACCGGATACCAGAACCGTTATCAATGCATCCCTACTCAAGACTAGATCGTATGCTCCAGAAATTCGACACACAGGTGTTTGTAAGTAATGTTCCACTTGTACGTCTCTTTAGCTAAAAGGCATGGGAAGGAATAGTGAGAGTAGAGAGGACGGTGAACTCACTTCTGGTTTTCCACCTCAAGTTTGATCTCCTCTGAAAAAAAGAAAGATAAAAAAACAGGCACACAAATAAGTGGAACTTTTACAACAACGAGTACAACACAAAGAATCATTCTACAATAGCATACATCTAAATTCAAGCGCAATTGCTCTTCCTTCCTCTTAGGATGTGCGAGTGTATATATTGGGGTGTGTTCTCGTTTTCTGTGCTGCTGGCCAATGATGACCCACAACGTTGTTTGCGGTTACATATATTATTATATAAGTAATCTACTGCAGTCTCCTTGTGTGTAAGTGTAAGAAGATGATGCATTATTAAGTTTGAGTGTCTGCTTTATGACTGCTGTGTATAGTACGCCAAGCCTCACACTCAGTTGTGACTCTCTCCGTTCTTCCTACAACTATCCTACACTCGTTTCTGGTCAACTGGTGGCACTTGTATCAAAGTCGGGACATTTAACCACTAAATGCTTTCATAGTGCAGTTTAATTTGTGCAATAGTGATAGCTGCAAGAAAAAAAATAATAAATCACAGGTTTATTCTAATGCATTATCGTTTCTATAGTACAACCCCAATTCCAAAAAAGTTTGGACGCTGTGTAAAATTTGAAAATCATTGCATTCTATTTTTATTTACATTTTACCCAGCGTCCCAACTTTTTTGGAATTGGGGATGTAACATCTCATTCACAAGGACTTGTTTGCTTGACACTCCACTTAATATAAGTTTACTAACAAATGGATTAAAAGGATGTTTTGTTGTTTATTGTGTATATAGAAAAGCATATAATGATATGGTAAAGTTTTCTGTAAGGAAATACTTGTTTATCATTTTACGGAAGGTGTCTCGGGGAGCACGGTGGCTTAGTGGTTAGCACGTTTGCCTTGCACCTCCGGGGGTTGGGAGAGGTTCAAATCTTCTCCCCTGTGTGCATGAAGTTTGTGTGCATGCATGTTCTCCCCGTGCTTTGGGGGTTTCCTCCCCCAGTCCAAAGACATGCGCTGTAGGCTGATTAGTGTGTGAATATGTGTGTGATTGTGCCCTGAGTTCCCTGGGATAGGCTCCAGGCTCCCATGCGACCCTGCATAGGATAAGCAGTATGGAATATGGATGGAAGGAGTCTCCAGTGTCAGCACTTTGGAACAGTCAGAGGTAACTGTTCCTTTAAGATTTACGCCACATGAAAGTATAGCACTTAATGGTTTCTCAGTAACAAACTGCTTTTTTTTTATTTTTTTTTATTAACTACAAGAATAAGTGAGGGAAAGTATTATAGACTTATAAGACTTATAGCTGCTATAATGCGAGTGAGAACAGGAACTAACTTTTTTCACAGATGTACTGAAATGCAACTTTAAACAGAGTTGTTGTCCTTAAATTTTAGAAAAATGTCATCGTTGGCAAATTGCTGTGGTATATGAAGAATAAAACACTTCGGGACATGCTGTTATAGGAAAATAATCACCACCCATTCATTGATTATTTTCCTATTACAGCACACCTGGTTGTGATTTATTCCTTATACATTATGTTCTATATCACTCTCTGACATTACTTTAAAGCCTATGAATATGAATATACCGTATGTAAATGCAAGTTTAGGCTTTCTTTTAAGCTTCTGATTTGAACCATCCAACTTCCAAATAAAGAAAGCAGCTAAATCAGCATGATGAAGCAGAGAAATGGCCACCAACATGACCACAAGGAAAACATACTGTTGTTCGCAATGAGTTGCAAATATGGTAGCAGGCGATGATTAGGTGTTGTGAGATTGTCACTGACAGAAAGCAAGTTTAAAACCGGAAAACAGCGGTTTAGGGTAAACTTCCAAAACTGATTTCACAAGCGCTGAAGGTCTCTTAAGGTTCTCTAAAGAAAATTGTGTTCCCTGTGCATGCACACACACACACTTCATTCATTGGGCATCAATAAAGCCTTCAATGAGCTGAACACTGGTTGTGTACCAAATGATGTACTATACATTAACACTATGCACTCCACTACTATGCACTCCACTACTATGCACTCCACTACTATGCACTCCACTACTATGCACGCCACTACTATGCACGCCACTACTATGCACGCCACTACTATGCACGCCACTACTATGCACGCCACTACTATGCACGCCACTACTATGCACGCCACTGTCTAGTATATGAAGTTTAGAAGGGTAGTATTGTCTCAAATGGAACACTAAAGGTTTTTACTAACCAAAAGTACAAGCCGTTTCCCAGTCGATGGCAAATGACGTCAAAGGCACATAATGCGACGCCGCTAGCTTTAACAGAATACCCAAGAGTCAACGAAAATTAATTTCTTCATTTGACTGTTTATGTCAGTGTTACCTTTCATGCCCAACAAGACTTCGGTTACCATCAGACGGACTCGTAATCGTCTCCGCAGGAAAATTTTGCTCACACATTCCAAAATCATCATAGTAAGTGGTGGTTATGGCTATGGCTGTTGGCAATATAAACATTTAAGGAGCATAGTGCCTCACAAAGGCAAAATGTAGTAATTACACCTTGATTTACTGTGTATTTTGTATTTACTGACGATTTGAGCGTGCGTCAGGGCCCGGTAGCCCCTCCCCTCTTCCTCTACATAAGCAAAGCTGCAACCGTTTTTGTGCATGAAGGTTCCAACATTACACACTTTGTTTTTTCGGTTGAAGTGAATCCTCCGGGTACTTGAAGTGCACTTCTTGTTGGAACTTTCAGTGTGAACACACTACTCACACTATTTATACTACAAAATGGCACAGGACAGTGCATAAGTATGCGATTTGGGACACACCTACTGTGCAAAATCTAGTAAAATGCTCAGTCTGGAGCAGTGCAATGCGGTTCGTGTATTCTTAGTCATTATCAGATAAATATCTCCACGCAATACCATGCTTAACTTAAGCAACACTTCATTTCATAAGACTGAGCAAAGCCTTGCAGCTGATGTAAACTGATACCTTGTAATACGCCATCAGCTCCGAGTGCTGTTTGAGAAATTCAAACGAAATGTGAGTAAATTTGGAGTAAAATGGATCACTAGTACCAAAACTGAAGAGGCATGGAACCCCTTTATTTGAAAAAAAAAAAAAAACAATATGAATATTATTATTATGATATAGTGTTCAGCAGTGACGTAATATTTTCTATCACTGACTAAACTAACCCATCTATCCATTTTCCATCCAACCATTACAACTATAAAACCTCTTTCAGGTCAGTATTAATGGGCAATGTCATTTGGCCAAGAATATTCTAGTCAACAAGACTCACTTCACATTTATAGCATGATTCTGAATGCGCTAAGGGCAAGTCACTAATGAATAGGTGGACTGTATGCGCAGGGTAAGGAGCGCGCTACAAATCCGGGAAACTGCTGTGCAAACAGTTAGCCTGAACCAACAGACCACTCGGTTTATCAAGGTTATGCAGTAATAAAAAAAAAAAGTTTACTAAGATTACTGACCTGCACCAGCCTCATCAATGATCAAATCTCACATGAGCATTTTGACCTTTTTTTTTTTTTTTTTTTTGAGGAACAAAGGTCAGAGGTTGGGAGACGTCACCAGAAAACATGATCCTACACCTTCAGGGAGTATCAGTTAACTCCTTAACAATGATGCACTTGAGAACTGGGGTAAAGTGGCTAAACCACTTTGTTCATGCTCACCCATGCATGCCTGAAAAAGAATTCAGGAAGTGCAGACAACTGCAGTTTAATGCCATCAATAATTGTTCTACTGCATAGGGCCACATGTATGTTCCTGTCAATGCTGTAAACATAATTTTTTAGAATTGACATGTGATCTTCAGTGGTGTCCAAGATTTATTTATTTATTATTTGCTTTGGGTTAACAGTTTTTATTATATTGTTATTCTTCTGCACCATCTTTTTGCAATACCGGTTATATCTGACACTTCCACACTTGAACTGTGTACTGGCCGGCGCTACACTGTCTGAGCCCATTGTCCTGTTTTAGTAGCTACTGTACTGTCTTGTGTTGTTTGCACATGTTTGCACGTGCACTTTATGTAGAACGTGTAGGTCTTATTTAGTTCCGTGTCGTCTCATGTGGTTAGTGCGTCGTTTTAGGTAGCACCTGGTCCTGGAGGAACCTCGTTTCATTTCACTGTGTCCAGCTGTATATGGTTGAAATGACAAGAAAAGCCACTTGACTTGACTTTCCTACATATGCTGTTTGACTAACTGCTGATAGTAGCAACAGTCCATCTCTACCTAAAGAGACAGATGCAGCAGCACTTTACTACTTTAGTCTGTCCAGCTCTCTCACCTCCTCCAGAGAAAAAAATTCTTCCTAATTCTGCTTATAACGCCATCCTGCTTGTCGTCTTGTATATTGATAACTAGCTAAACCGAGTCTCTGCCATAACTCAACACAACTGTGTGTGTGTGTGTGTGTGTATATTGCATTCAGGGAATTTGAGTCTGATGTATGCTGTGTCCACTATTCCTACAGTGGATTTCTCATGAATATGACATCTAATGCTGCTGGAAAATGGGGAGCACGAACTGCAAAACCTGACCGTTGAAATCCATCCATGTCGCTTATCCTACACATGGAGCCTGGAGCCTGTCCCCTGTCCCAGAGAACTTGGGGCACAAGGCGGGGGACACCCTGGACAGGGTGCCAATTCATTGCAGGGCACATTCACACACTACGGACAATCTGGAAATGCCAATCAGCCGATCAATGCATGCCTTTGGACTGGAGGAGGAAACTGGAGTACCACGGGGAGAACATGCAAACTCCACGCACGCGAACCCCAAACATCAGAGCGGGACACGACCGCTGACTTCTCACAGGAGTAACAAAAATACAGGACCAACCAACAAACTAACATCAGAATCCCTAAAGCGCAGGACAAATATTTCAACGTAAACAAATATAATGTGATTCAGGGTGGAGTTCAGAGACACGTCTACAGGTCAGTTTAGAGGATCAGTGAACGGATCGTTGAAGGTGAGCAAATCTGAAGTCACAAGAGACAACACGAGGCTAGTGAACTGAGCAAACTGACTCATCAGTGCAGGCTGAGGCTGGCTGATTACTGAAACGCTACGTATTCTCGTGTGATTGGTGGAACAGCTGACATCCGTGTCAATGTAAAACTCCGCGGAAATCAGTAACAAGATTTATTCAGCAGCCAAACAGCGATTAAGAGCAGATATGCGCTTAGCTCACAGGAGCGACGACGTTACACAAACAAGGACCAGATGCAAAAATAAAAGTGCTTAATCAAATCTCCGAGAGCTATCTAAATAACACCGAGGATGTTAGCCTGTTAGCTAGCACAGCTAGCAGAGTAGCAAGCGACATCATCGTGAAGTCAGGGCCAGCGCTCAGTGTGCAAGCTCATGAAACAACACGGAAGGAAGCGTTTGGCAGATAAACATTCAGGAATCAGCTCTCAAATGTAGCACGAGTCTTTAAAGGAAACGATTAGGCCCTGATGAAAACCCGACCGAGGACACTTTAAACACAGGCGCTGAGCTAAAAAAAAAAAAAAAAAAAAAAAAGTGGGTTTATAAAGTGTTGACTAAGTCATTAGTTTTCTATGGACAGCTGTTGTAGCGGGTGAGACTTGTGGTGTAAATGGAAACACAGCTCACCCAGAGCCACCTGACAGGCCTTGCGCAGCTGGCTGTGTTGGCTCCGCTTCACCTCCTTATCCGACAGGATTTTCTCCAGCGCCCGAGACACAAACATGCTCTTCGTCGTAGCGCTTTCTGTCTCCGTGTGCCGTTTATTGTAGTCAGGTTGTTGTTCTTTCATTTCTTGTTGCCGGAGTTTATTTCCTTGTTCAGGCCGTCATTACCGGCCTAAGCCCTGCTTTAGTGCAGGTGTCAAAAGCCTACCTGAAGCTGGCCGACGTCGCCGCTGGTTGTATTGGAGCGACAGACGCTGCTGTCTCAGCACTGGGTCGCCATGTTGATGACGCGTCATGTCACGTGCTCTTCAGCCGCTCGCATGGCTTACAGGATGTGTGGCTTTTCTCCTGTAATACCATACGGTATCAGATAATGGCATTTACACCCCAGATTAAGACACTAAACGAATAATAGGAAGCCATTTGGGATCTGGCCGTGGATTTCTCTGATGTGTGTTTGGGAAATGATTTGCAAATCTTTTTTTTTAATGGTTATCCGTAAAGTCGACAAAACTGCGTGTTTCCGTGTTGCGAATTTTGCATAGTCGCCCACACAGCAAGTTTTCGGAGGGACCGTATGCAGGGGAGGTATTTTGCCTGTAGGCGGCACCTGGTTGTCATTTTTCCAAAGATATACACATACACCGATTAGCCATAACATTAAAACCACTGACAGGTGAAGTGAATGACATTGATTATCTGTCAGGGCGTGGGATATATTAGGCAGCAGGTGAACAGTCAGCTCTCGAAGTTGATGTGTTGGAAGCAGGAAAAATGGGCAAGCATAAGGATCTGAGCAAATTTTGATGGCTAGAGATTGGGTCAAAGCATCTCAGGTCTTGTGGAGTGTTCCCAGTATGCAGTGGTTAGTACCTGCCAAAAGCGGTCCAAGGAAGGACAACTGGTGAACCAGAGACAGAGTCATGAGTGCCCAAGGCTCACTGACACGCATGGGGAGCGAAGGCTAGCCCGTCCGGTCCGATCCCACAGAAGAGCCACTGTAGCAGAAGTTGCTGAAAAAGTTCATGCTGGCTATGATAGAAAGGTATCAGAACACACAGTGCATAACAGCTTTCTGCGTATGGTGCTGCATAGACGCAGACCGGTCAGAGTCCCCATGCTGACCCCTGTCCACTGCCGTAAGCACCTACAATGGGCACGTGAACATCAGAACTGAACCATGGTGCAATGGAAGAAGGTGGCCTGGTCTGATTAATAAACGGTTTCTTTTACATCATGTGGACGGCCAGGTGCATGTTATGTTGATGTTATGGCTGATCGGTGTATACGGTTTGTGATCCGTATTGCAAAACACGTCTGAGTCAACTAGTTGCACTTAGGGTACAAATATATTCTGACTTGCTTTCATATTCATTGTTAAGACAAATTAGGAAACCTTTATTTGCTGCATTGTGTCTTAACAGTACTATACACTGTTACATTTTACACTCATGTTGAACCATTTTCATTGTTGTATCACTTATTATTAGGTCTCTAACAATAATCTTTCACATACCAGAACTGATCTATTAAACAAATGATGTTTAAAAAAAAAAAAAAAAAAAAGTTATAATGTCATATTTGACTTACCTGCCAACATTATGGTTATGCACCAATTCACTTGATGTATGTGATCATAGATCAGCCAGACATCAATAGGACTTTGATGTCAGGACCAAATTTGATGTTTCAGATTAAGGTACCTTAAATGCACCAAGTTCAAGTTCAGTTTATTTGTATAGTGCTTTTAACAATGGACACTGTCCCAAAGCAGCTTTACAGAAATATATAAATTCAGGACATAGATTTTAAATTTATGAATTTATCCCCAATGAGCAAGCCAGCGGTGACGGTGGCAAGGAAAAACTCCCTGAGACGATATGAGGAAGAAACCTTGAGAGGAACCAGACTCAAAAGGGAACCCATCCTCATCTGGGTAACACCGGATAGTGCGATTATAAATAAATAAATCCCTTCTATAAATGTACCAGTACAACACGGTCAGAATGGCAGTTGTGAGACCATGAAAATTCATTACAGTTTTTATATGAAGTCTAATGCACCATGATGTAGGGTTAAAATGTAACCTTTTAATAACTTCATGCCACTTAAACTCACCTTAACATAAAATCATTGAGTCATTGACTTTTTGATTTTAAAATCACATCTGCCATGGTGAACAACACCACAAGTTTCCTATATGCACCTATATTCAGACCACATTTTAAAATGTTAACAGATCCTGGTTCATGAAAAAAAAAAATCTCTCACACTAACATAAAATAACACAAAGTCATGAATCATAGCCTCAAATTACCAAGACACTTTGTGTAATAGGTCTAAATTTCTCACATGCACCTATATTCAGCCCACACTCAAAATCACTACAGAACAGGGTCCTAAAATACGGTAACTCCGTTTCAAACTGGTCCAAAACAATTCAAAACCTCCAAAGTACCATAAAGTTGTCTAAAGAAGCTCATTGTATTATAGAAATCAAGGTTTAGACCACAACATAAGGGGTTAAAAATCATTGGGCCACTAAAAACTCTCCTAAAAGAATATGACTTTCTAAAGTGAGATTTGTTTTATTATTTGCTTGATTTATTATTATTATTATTATTATTATTATTATCATTATTATTATTATTAAATTACAGAGAGAAACTACAGAGAAACTGTATGGGTACTATATCAAACGACTGACAAGACGGCTGTGTAAACACAAACATGCATTCCGGACCATAAGACATCTCACAGATGAGATCAGTAATGGACATTATAAGCAACTATATCACCCAGAGCAGCTAATCAGTGGCAAAGAGGATGGAGCTAACACCTATGCCTGTGGCCATTACACCATTGGTAAAGAGATTGTAGACTCTGCCGTTGATCAGATTCGAAAAATGGTGAGTTGTGATGTTGTTTCCACTGTGGATTTAATTATTAATGTGACAACATCCACTAAGACTCTAATGTTTACAGTGGCAGCTCGTAAACAAGTCCTCATTCACAACCCCATACATTTTAAATTCTGCTGAAATACCAATTACCTCTTTTGAGTGACCAATAATGTAAAAAAAAAAAAAAAAAAAAAAAAACCTTTACCGTTTGACACACATAAGTTGATTTTTCCACTGATTTGCTTGCCTTTCTTGATGTTGCGCAATTGTGGGGCACGCTCACATACAGTTGCAATCAGAATTATTCAACCCCCATTGCAAATCAGGTTTATTTTCAAAATTTACAGACTTTCAGCTGTTTGCAATGAACAAATCAAACAAAAGCAATTGAAATAGTTAAATTGCTTTTAAACTATTTGTTATACTGTAGAGGACATTTTCCGGGCATGGTTTGGATCAACTTGTCCCCTTACAGCAGATGTATTCTTTTCCCCATGAAGTCCATTTCCCAGTTTTTTTTTTTTTTAAATGCTGTTTTTGACCATTTTCAGTCAACTCAAAATGTTACACTCACTGAACACCTTATTAGAAACACTATACTAATACTGGGTAGGGCCTGCCTTTGCTCTCAAAACAGCCTCAATTCTTCGAAGCATGGACTCCACAAGATGTTGGAAACATTCCTTTGAGAGTCTGGTCCATGTTGACATGACTGCATCACACAACTCCTGCAGATTTTTCAGGTGCACTTTCATGCTGCGAATCTCCTGTTCTACCACATCCCAAAGGGATTCAGCTCCAGTGACTGGGAAGGCCACTGAAGAACACCGAACTCATTGCCATGTTCATGAAACCAGTTTGAGACGACTTTTGCTTTGTGACATGGTGCATTATCATGGTGGAAGTAGCCATTAGAAAATGGGTGAATTGTGGCCACGAAGGGATGCACAAATAGGCTGTGGCATTCAAGGGACGATTGTTTGGTATTAACGGGCCCAAAGTGTGCCAAGAAAACATTCCCCACACTGTTACACCACCTCCACCAGCCTAATACGCTGTTGACACAAGGCAGGGTCCATGGATTCATGCTGTTGGTGCCAAATCCTGATCCTACCATCTGTGTGCCTCAGCAGAAATCGAGATTCATCAGACCAGGCTACAACTGTCCAGTTTTGGTGAGCCTATGACCGCTGCAGCCTTTTTGTTCTTGGCTGACAGAAGTGGAACCAGATGTGGACAAGCTGTTGTAACCCATCCACCTCAAGGTTCGACGTGTTGTACATTCTGAGATGTTTTTCTGCTTGCCACAACTGTACAGAGTGGTTATCTGAGTTACTGTAGCCTTTCTGTCAGCTCGAACCAGTCTGGCCATTCTCCTCTGACCTCGCTCATCAACAAGGCATTTCCATCTGCAGAACTGCCGCTCAATGGATGTTTTTCTTTATTGCACCATTCTGAGGAAACTCTAGAGACTGTTGTCTGTGAAAATTCCAGGAGATCAGCAGTTATAGAAATACTCAAACCATCCTTTCTGGCACCAACAATCGTGCCACAGTCAAAAACACTGATCACATTGTTCCCCATTAGATAATTAGATGATTAGATAATTGCATGAATGAGTAGGTGTACAGGTGTTCCTAATAAAGTGCTCAGTGATTGTACCTTGACAGATGGTGAGGGCACCACATGATTGCACCTTTCAGACACCTCAAGCAAAACATTGTTTGTGTGAAATGGTGGGAAGAAGGCAGGGCTTAATATAGTAGTGTTCAAAACACTTGCACCAATGTCAACTGACACATTTTCTATTTTTTAAAGAAAAAAAGATAGCTCTTTCTATCTTTTGGAAGACTGTTGGGGAAGTGGTAGCTCAGTGGTTAAGATATTGGCGTTCTGATCAGAAGGCTGTGAGTTCAAAACCCAGTACCACCAAGCTACCACTGCCACCCTTGCTCTGGATAAGGGTGTTTGCCAAATGCCATAGACATAAATGTAAGCATGCTTCTCCAGCACTGAAGGTGGCTTGTAGCGGCCCAAAACCTTACTAAAATACTTTGTTGTTGATCAGTCATCCGTAGTAGCATATCAAGTAAATCTTACCTGACTACACTATTTACACCACATATAGTAAATATGGTATCATGGTACCACAGTATTGCAACAGACAGTTGCTTCTTCTTCCTGTTTCCATCATTTTGTATCACATCTTGTGCTCCCTTCACCTCAGCCAAGCATTAAACATTACAGTGATATTTATAAGCAGCCAAGAAGTGCCTTTCAAAGACCCCAAATAGGTCTTAAAGGGCTGCTAGTGATTACTATTACTATACTATTACTATTACTGCATAGCTATTACATTATCTTAACACTAGGGGGTGATATTACGTTAGCAGTCTTTACTTTTGTTCACATTTCCTGATCACACATCCATTTTCTTTCCAGGGTAGCCCTTCACCTTTATGTCCATAGACTCCGAAACATAGATTTAACCATATAAAATCATACCACCTTCTACTCATCCTATTTAATTCAGATAACTTTAGCAAGTGATATTATTCAGTACAGACCTAACTGACTTAAATGAGTTATGGTAACCGTGGTACATAAAAGAAACAGTCATGACAAAACAGCCATTTCTACACATTAGTTTATTTCATCCAGCTTGTAGACTAATGTATACATGTGCACCTATGTCTTAATATAGTATTTATCCTTTTAAACAGTTTAATTAATGTGATATAAATTTACAGTATATAGCATTATGAAAATACTGGTCATTTCAGTACAAATCTATACCTTAGGATTTATCTAGCAAGCAAAATAATCAATGCTCATCATAAAAACAAAAAAAACAAACAAAAAAAACAACAAAACAACAACAACAAAAGAAGTTGACAAGCACAAAAAAGGTGGTCTCTGATTTATTCAGGTCTCCTCCAGAAATGAAATAAATTCACAGTATGGAACACAGCATGTTATCTTTGATTTATGCTCTATAATAAATTTAAGCCTACTAAAAAATAATAATAATAAAAAAAAAAATTATATTAAAATAAAAGAAAAAGTGGCCCCAAACATGATCCTCTATGAAGAAAAGAAAAGGAAAAAAAAAGAGATACATGTAAGCTTAACACAAAAAGAGAGAGGAAAAAAAGATATAGAGATGATTAGAAAATAAATACAGTCACTGTGGTTACAATCCCAAGTATAGTGTAGTGGTTAACAAAAAATAAATTAACAATGCTTCCTAAAACACCATTTGATCCTGTTTTACTGAAGAACAGCTTGGAATTATAGTATAAGAGGACAACCCGATCATACTACACTGTATGTACCATAGAAAAGCCTTTGTAATTGCGAGTTTATTAAAGTGTCTACGTATAAGGGGAAGAAAGTGGATAGGAATGGGTTCTGGTCACAGTCATCCAGTGTTTTTGATTCTCATCGGAGTACGAGAGAAGGATAAAGCTACATGTACTACACTATGGATAAAGATCCAAGAACACTGGTTAAGAGTACACGAGGCACAGCAGTCTATCAAAATATCATGACATTCAAGATGTATATTCAGTACATCCATTAATATAAAATCTAGTGTTTTTGCTATATTGCCTTTGAGCTTACAAAAGGGCCGTCCATACAGATATAATGCAAATCAGCAATAATAATGTTAACTTGAAGCGGGTAGTAGGTTAACTGGTTCCTTATGATGTATCTCTCATTTATAGACATTTATACCTAAGCCAGACAGAGTGTCAGAAGCATTAGAGGAAATGTACTCAGACGTTATTGTCCACCTAGATGCAAGGAAACTCTAAGCACCATGCATTGCAACATTTGCAAAGGTGAGTCAGGGATGGAAAACATATACAGGTGTGAGTTTTCCGTGATAGAAGGTGCCTTTGTGGAGCATATCTTTATTAGATAAGAATAACGCAGCCAATGCCCACATCACACAGGCCTACAAAGCACTACCCGTGTTCATAGCTACGCTGCTTCAAGTTAACCACAGAAAGGCTCAATGGTGATCTGCTGCGGGTCAGAGCTCAGTTCAAAGTTCATCGCCTGACAAGTCACTGCACGTCACCTGGAAAAAGGATGTTACAAAAGCGTTCCTTCTGCAGCCTGTATCTATGCACCACTATTTGATGGTGATGGTTTAAAATAATCTTATATCTAATATAAGAGACATAAACACACTCCTCATACATGAAACACTTCACATCAGAGTGCAAGGTAAAAAATTTAGCGGATGTGTTCGTTATCTGTGATGAAGATCGAAAATTAGTGTCAGATCATTAAGAAAAAGAAAAAAAAAAACAAAAAACACATCACATAAATCAGATGCCACAGGCCAGGGAGACAGCCCTTGTCATAAACACAAAGGGTAAAAAAAAATAAAAAATTAAAATTAAAATATCCGCTACAAAAATATGATTTCTTGGGTCCATGGCAATGATTAAAAGCATTAGCAATGGCCCACTACAGGCCTAAGAAATCTCCCAATCAATTTAGGTAAAAGCTAATTTGCTCGTACACACAAACATTTAGAAGCATTCTAAATTTAGTCAATGTTCAATATAAACACACCAGGAAGCAATCCTGACAGTTGAACTAGTGTCATACAGGCTTCCATATACCTCTCCTACATTAACAGTGTAACCATAGGAGTATTTCCTGTGCTATTTATGAAGCGCAAAAGTCACTGAAATTTGTTTGTGGTTCAAATCCCAGAGTCACATTACTCCAGAGAGGGCGTTAAAACAGATTGTCATCACTGATACTGTTTCTCACTGATATGAGTTCTCTTTTTGTAGTTCCACATGCAGGAAAAACCTGCAAATGTGCAATTATCCATAAGTTCACACTCATCAAGTCAAATCCATTACTTATTATTGTGCTCCCAGTTATGGAGGGAAGTGTGAAGGCCCTCCCTCCAGCGGGGATTAAAAAAAAATCTGTGCTTAAAGAGAAGTGCTGTGTTGTGGAGTTTCTGAAACGCCTTTTCCAAAAAAAAATAAAAAAATTTGAAATGGTTTCAGTAATCACACAGAGTAGAGTCATTGTTAATCCTATGGCACAAGAGACTATGTTGGCGTGTGTGCGTCTGTAAATTGTATATTGTATTTGAGAATAATTGCCTATGTGTGGATAATGTGGTTAGGATCATTTTTATATAGTGCATATATACAGTATATCGAGTGTGTAAATCTCAGCTGTCGTTGACGTTCCATTGTCTCTAGAGTGTGATCACTGTGCCGTCCTCTTCCAGGTTCTGTGTCTGCACACCTCTATCGGGGCCTCTCGGTGACCCTGCGCTGGTGCTGCTCATAACAGAAGGCTGAAAGGTCCCATTGGAATTTCGGAGGTCAAGGTGAGGCTTGTACCTGGGCAGGGTGGACATGCTGGAGGAGCTAGCCTCTGTCTCTAACCCCGGCGTGAGCCTGCTATCTCCACCTGCCTCGATCACCAGGTCTTCGTCGTCCTCATCGCTGTCCACTTCCTCAGGATGGAAGTTCTGGATGATGTGCGCAGGGGTTGTCACCATGGCACCTGGGGTCGTGTAGCTGTAGTAGCTGGCTCCGCTATCGGAGGAGCGACCCGAGCTGCCTGATGCAGCTCCGCCGCTGTTGTTGTTGTTGTGGCGCACCACGTTGTTGCGCTGGTTAGCGGGCTTCACCGTAATGATGAGGTTGTAGCTGTTCGCGATCATCATGTCTGTGACCTGGTCCAGCGACTTCCCGGCCACCTCGATACCGTTGACCTCGAGCACCTCGTCATTGACAGCAAGCAGGCCCGTGCTCTCGGCAAGGCCACCGGGCACCAGGCGCGAGATGAAGATGCCTGGTGCTTTCTCCAGGCCGTGTGGCGTGACGCGCACGCTCGAGCCGTCTCGGATGTAGAAGCCCAGCGGCTTTTCCTGGCCGTGTTTGTAAAGGCGCACTCGCCGGTGCGTCTCGGGCAGCACGTCCACGTCGATAATGGACGAGACGGGACGGAAGTCTCGGGGAAGGCTGATGACTACTGCTGGCTTCTTCCTGCCTGCATCAGGGCGCAGGAGCACTGCAGCAAGGGGAGGCTTCTTGCGTGTCAAAGAGTTGTTGCCAAATGTGGAGTAGTCCGCCTCCTCTGCAGAAAGAGAGGACACAAAGCAGAGCAAAGTCATTAGCTTAGGACCTACATTTCTTTCATTTTTTCAAACTATTTACTTACAAACAAATCTACAAAATAAAACATTAACACATTTAGAATCACACACAGTATAATAATAACGCTCTTCTGAGGAGAACAGCTTTCTCACAAGTTTTTTTCCTAACATGTATCTCAAAGCGTTATTATAAAAACCGGCCTTTCGGCGTAACATTTTTAAAAATGTATATAGATAACCAATCTGCACATACGTATTCAAGATACAGTAGACAGCCATCCAAATGGTATGAACTTGACATCAGTGTTAAGCTTTCCCTTCCTCGGTTAAACCGCTTTGAGCTGCACAGGCCAAATTACTCTCTCCACTTAAAACCCCATTCCCACAGAACTGCTGTAAGAGGAAACCTAAAGGGGATCCCAGGGAGAAAAATGCCTGCCTCGTTAGTTTCGCCACTGATCTGAAGTTTAATCTTCTGTAAACCCAGGCCAAAACCCATGCTGCCTTCCCTCCTTTTCAAAGTGTCTCCTGTGCTCCTTCTCTCTTTCCCTCCGTCAGCAGCCGCTTGCAAATTCCACAGAGACTTACTCACATGGCTGTGCTCGCAGACTTTCACCTTTGTGAACAATCGTACTCGGGATCAAAGTAGTTGAAGCAAGGAATAATCGTGAGGAGAAGGGTCAGAAATGGAAATACAGTTGATTTGTTGAGAAAGAGAAAATGCCAGTCGAACATCATCACGATTGTCCCATGTAAACGGTAATGGTTAATCTATGCTTCTAATCATTAACTTGGGAAGCATTAGTGCACCTGTTGTGTCTCTACTGCCCCCCGTCCTTCACTTGAACCAAAAACAAGCAAAATCTCACACTCCCGTCTTTTCCAATATGGGGAAAAAAATATCTCGCATGTTAGTCGAAGATCATGACATTCAGGGACAACAAACCACAAAGCAAGAAGAGGCTTGCTCCCTCCACTAAACCTCTGCTTTATATGCACAAGTCCATCTCCAAGTAGCACATTCCTTCTGAAATAATCACTGAGAGAGTTACAGTATAAGTAACAGGTGACGTCCGTATCTGCATGCCGTTAAAGAACAACAGCACAGAAAGATCAATCAAAGGATAGCTTAGATGTATCAAATAAATGCCTGCTTAAAGTGAAGCAATTAATTCCAAATATAGTCCAAATAAGCACACATACACAAGAGCACACACACAAAGGATTAATTGTCTAGAGTGCAATGGTCTCCCTTTCAATTCTCCCCGAGATACAAGAAAACAATCTGGACCTATGTTTACTATGTTTTAACCTGAATTTCTGATCACATACAAGCTATATTTAGTTATACTTTCAGGCATAATCTGAAAGCGCTCACTTTTGCTCAAATACATGAGCATACTCGCACACTAATGTGAACCATCCTATCTGAAGCATGCGTGCACATGCAGAGTGTGTTCAACCTGTGCAGTCAAGCATAGCAGTTCACCTCCCCCCATCACCATCACTCCGACTCTCCTCCTTTTCCTGGTTTAACAGTGGGGTTACAGCTTATGCTGAAGGACAGGAGCATTTCTGCATCTCCCCAATACACACACCGAGACCACACTCACCACACATTGCTTGTCTAATCAATAGAAAGGGGAAAGTAATAAATAACGTGCAAACTGCTAACGGCCAAGGCCAGAGCGCTGTACAAAATAAGGAAGAGTCAATTTCCCACGGCCCAAATAAAGAAAAAAATAATAAACCTGCTATGTTGGTTTGTAAGCCAACCATACCATGTACTTGGGAAGAATTGTGCAGGGCCAGGTTTCCTCACAGAATCCTATCATAAAGGCATATTGTTATATATGAGGGTACCTGTTCTGGAAAATAGCAAAAATTGGACTTCTTTGCCTAAAATACACTTCATATTTAAGAAACTATCCATCCATCCATCTATTTTCTGTACCGCTTATCCTACACAGGGTCGCCTGGAGCCTATCCCAGAGGACTCGGGGCACAAGGCAGGGGACACACTGGACGGGATGTCAACCCATCTCAGGGCACAATCTCTCTCTCTCTCACACACACACACACACACACACACACACACACACAGACACACACACACACACACACAAAACACGGACAATTTAGAGATTCCAATAAGCCTACAATGCATGTCTTTGGACTTGGGGAGGAAACCCCGGAAGCACGGGGAGAACATGCAAGCTCTGGGCACACAGGGCGGAGGTGAGAATCGAACCCCCAACCCCTGAGGTACGAGCCACCGTGCCCCACCTTTAAGAAACTATACTTCAATAAACCAACTTTAAAAAAAACTATATATAGTAAATGTATATAAATGTAAATATATTTCAACAAAACAGTGCTTTTTTTTTTTTTTAACCTTGCCTGTGCTGTCTGAAGATGACCTTCAAGATCATGTTTGGCGAGAAGTCAGTTTAACAACAAACAGTCAGTCTACCTAAAGGTGTCTACAATCTTGTTAGCTAACTGTGCTTTCGTGATTTGATTAAGTTGTTTTATAGCAGAAGTGCCTTAGCCATATAGACATAAGCCTGAAAAATCTGCAGTTTTCAGAAGTATACACTATATAGTAGAAAATAACTACAAAGAACTATACATGCAGATACAGGTCAAGAGCTTTAGTTAATGTTTACATCAGAATGGGGGGATAATGTGACCGTGGTATGGTTGTTGGTGCCAGACAGGCTGGTTTGAGTTTTTCAGAAACTGCTGATTTCCTGGGGTTTTTACTTACAACAGTCTCTAGAGTTTACACAGAATGGTGCGAAAGACAAAAAAACATCCACTGAGCAGCAGTTCTGGAGGCGGACACACCTTGGTTGATGAGAGAAGTTAGAGGAGAATGGTCAGATTTATTTGAGATGATAGAAGACTACAATAACTCAATAAACCACTCTTTACAACCGCGGTGAAGTGGATATTGTTGCTGACAATCTGCATTCCTTTATGGCCACAATTTACCCGTCTTATAATTTCTAGCCTGATAATGCACCATGTCACAAAGTACAATTGTCTCGAACTGGTTCCATGGACATGACAGTGAGTTCAGTGTACTTCCTAGTCAACAGGATCTGAATCCAATAGAGCACCTTTGGGATGTCAACATGGACAAGAATCTCAAAGGAATGTTTCGAACACCTTGTGGAATCCATGTTACAAAGAATTGAGACTGGTCTAAGAGCAAAAGTGGTCCTACCCAATATTAGTATCGTGTTCCTGTGAGTGTATACAGTAGGGGGGAAATAAAATATGCGATGGGTTTTCCCAGGCCTCTCACAAGTAGTAGGGCATCCATCAGAGCTTTTGTTAAACTGGAATCAGGTCAGATAGTTTACTTAACACGTCATGGTCAATCTTTTCTTAACGTAAAGTGCTTTGAATGTGCATCGTTATTCGATGTGCTGACATAATTTCCACTGAAACAGCACGTCAGGGCGGGACATATTGTGTGGCTCCGCCCCCTTTTAAAATAGCCAATAGCATTTAACTTACCTCACAGCCCGGGCTAAGCCGTACTTGACAGTTAGTACCATGGACTTTTTATAATGTTGGGGGCGGGACACTTCAGATTCTTGAGAGCATTTGATTGGACAGAAAATCTGATGAGAAGCTAAAGTGCAGAATGGTGTCATCAAAACTGTTGATCCATATTGGTGGTGGAGAGAGACTAAATTTTGAATGCATGTCTTCTAAATGCGAATTTTGTCCTTGTTTTGGAGCAGACTAATTTATAGATAACCTTAAGACTAACATATTCATACTAAAAGCGAATTTGGCTTAGACCAAGTATAGAAACCATAACTAGTTTTGCTTTGTGTGCCAAGCAGAACAATCTATTTTGATCTATTCAGACCATCACTGACCTCAGCACAGGAAACATCGTCTCAGCGGTCGGTCAACAGAGACCGTGTGAGAATAGGGCCTCACATCAGTGAAATAAAACACCAGTGTCACAACTGGCTATCCTCTTACACAAAGTGAAGGAAACTCTTTCAGAATCAGGCACTTGTTAATGTGCCCGCATCGATTTAGGCTTCAGTAGGTCACTAATCAATATTGCCTTTAAACAGGTATGGTATAAAAGCATTCTTAATTGGGTCACTCTCACGGGCAGCATGTTTATAGCTTTCTGGCTCAAATTTCAGAAGATTATGAAGAAAATGAATTCTGTGAAGAATCTTGTGAATACTTTGCAATAATGTGCTAGTTTTTTGTTTTTTTTCTTCTTGAATTAATGGCTCTGTGTGCCGTCCTGTCACAGCCTGAGACACGGCCTCACCTCATCCAATATTCAGCAGTTCTGTAGCAGGCCATATGACAGATGTGATGGCTCATGTCTCGCTTTACTGAATGGCTCCCTTCAAGGCATTTTGTGTGAAGCTGCTCTACAATGCTGTGTTTACTATCTAACCAGCCAGAGCCCAGAACGCTTTGTTGGACAGCCTAACACAGACTGTCTCTGAAAGGCATCCTGTTTCTTTAAGGTTCTCGGGCCGCGTATGTCCCACGTGGTCAGTGTGTGCCACTGTGTTCCAGTTACGGAGGGATGGAGGGGGGCATAATGAGTGCTTCTTAAGGACCAGAGAAAGAGTGGGTGAGTGAGAGAGAGGGGAGAGGGGTAAAAATCCTTTCAATAGGGAAAAAAATTCCTGAGGTGTTGCTATTCTGGGCCCATTCTGCACATACCTCGGTGGCAGTGCCTGGATAAAGTACACCTTCAACTGATAACACACAAGGAACACAGAGAGAGAGAGAGAGAGAGAGAGAGAGGAGGAAGAGCAAATTAAGGTGAAAGAGAAAGTTAAAAAGAACAATGGGGAGTGACATGAAAGAAGCAAAGAAACAACAAATAACAGAAACCTTTATAACACTTCTAAACATTGTAAAACTGAGCTTATATATATATATATATATATATATATATATATATATATATATATATATATATATATATATATATATGTTTTTTTTTCTGATTAAGTGGCAGTTTGTTGAATTCTCAAATCAGATTGGTCAGAAGGTGCTGATTAATTTTCGGCTCGGATACAAGCTAAAGCGCACGTTCTCATACGTCATCATTTCTATAGTAACAACTTGCACAGGGACTTGTATGATGGATGCTCTAACTAAATGGTTTTTAAAAATTGTGTTGATATGGTGAAGTTTTCTGGGAGGAGACGTTTATTTAACATTTATAACATGGTCTGTCTGAATACTTGATTCTGATCGGCTGGAAGGTGTGCATTCAAACTGTATATCCCACAGGTAGTTCCAGTCAGTTTAATCACTGTTCTAAATTAATGTGCTCCCTATAAACAACTGTAACCCTAGTAACACACAGTTACATTCACAGCTTTGTTATTAGTAAAGACACGACAGATGCAGGTAATTCACACACACAATCTCTCTTTCTCTCTCTCTCTCTCTAATAACGATTTATTATAATTCATTCAAACAAATATAATCTTATCACACTACTTTATCTCTGTGTATGATTTAGAACAGGCAGAATTCTACATCTAATGACCCGTATTTAAAATAACTAACGACAATTAACCGTTATTTTGATCCTTTCAGTCAAATTTTGCACTGCAAACATCAATGACAGCTTTAACATGTCAATGCAGGCAAGTGACCATGGTACACCTAGCCGTGGATTATACCTTAGTTGTGGAATGAGTCGCCAGTGTCAGTGATTTTTCACTGACAGTCAGAGGGAGAGCTGTAACTAATTTTTCCGACGCTGGAAATAACTTGATTTGCAGGTGTTCCACAATTTTAAACGTAACTATAAACAGATAAAACAGATATGCTGTTCAATAAATAATAAAAAAAAACTGTTATAATAAAATAATCGACTTTGGAGTGGTACATCACACCACCATGTCGTTGGTCGTTGCGTTTTATTCCTTACAGCGCTAAAATCAATGCTCTTAATACTATGTATGCAAACATGTTGAAATGTAACTATGACAAGCATTGAAACCGTTTAGGCTAAGCATATATGCTACACTCTTTATCATGCTAAATGTCATTATAAAAACCTGAATGACAGACAGCTATTAATATTAATTTGTCTGGAGGAAATAAAACATGAGAGGCAGGAGTAGCAGAAGATTTAGTTTTAGAGAATCCTCACAGATGCTACATCATCCAATCAATCCACTGGCAAAACAGCAGGAAACATGCGCTCTAACCATTACCTATCGAATTATAGCCTCAATGGAAACACTGAATTGAATTTTTATTAGCTGTCTTGGAGAAAATAGGAAGTCATGCCTAAATTTAATGGCAGAGACGAGCTTCTTGCTCTTCAGTCAAATTTATAGTTTTTCATTTGGCTTCACCTTTTATGTTACAGACTAATATTAATGTTGTAATTAAACTATCATTTTAATTAAGTAGGAAATAATTATTTATATGCTACAGTGTGTGGAAGTGACCACAGCAACAATCGTGTAATAGCAGCCTGTGGGATCTGAGACACACAGCTGAAATGGAATAACAATAGACTAACAATCCTTTTCATATTCCTGAGTTATTACTGTTACATGTAGCTATATGGTCATTTAATAAGTGGGATTTTAGAAGCACGAGATAGTAATAACATTTGTGGTTTATCATCTTTTACTCATGTTATTTTAATTTCACTTATGTTATGAAGGGCATGGCCTTTCATTCCTTTATCAAATTAACTAATAATGACGGCACAGGCAAATGGTTTATTACATGACGATAAATTATAACTCGCTTCATTAGATCAGGGTTGGAATGTGAGGCAGAGAAGCTGAGGACAGCTTGGCTTAATGTGTTCATGTGCTGTTAATGGTGTCTGCATTCAGCGGGCTCTAGCCTTCATACATCATTAGCTTGATTTGGGTCAGGCTGTGGTGCTATTGTACCGAGTATTGTTAGAAGGACAAGGCCAGGAAACTGTCGCAGAACTTTGTGGGGCACAGAACACAAAGAGTCCTAGGTTTTTTGTGTGTCTGTGTGTGTGTTTAATAAAAGTGAGAGTGGGAGGACACAGGAGACTCCTTCCTTGTGTAGCCTGCCATTTCTGATGCAGACTTACATCAGCCGTGAATTTGCTGACAGTAATCACCTCTCTGGCACCCTCTACTCTCACTCTCTCTCCCTTTTCCTCTCTCTTTTCCTCCCACTCCCACTCCCAATCCCACTCCTGTACGCTCTCTTATAGGATCTCTGGCTTGTTATGCCTTTTTATTTTTCAGTTGAGGCTGCTGTAACTGGGTTAAAACTGGTGTCTGGAAACACATTCCTCCAGCCAGGAGAGCGGAATCAGCTGGTGAAGTAGGGAACAAGGCGACAAGAAATACAAACTTCCTGGATGGGCTGTAGTTGGGAAACACTGTAACTGAGGCTACGTCATTTCTGTCAGGCGTTTATTTACTTTCTGTCTCTTTGAATTGATGGAAAGCAAATTTCAAATGGACAGACAAATAGGTGGAGCTGTTGCAGCAGGTAACCCAAGACTATAAAGTAAACCCAACTCAAATCTGAGTTGAATGGGTCACACGACTGTGTCACGTGACTAAAAATACATCAGCATTTTTGAATATCTCCGTTTTCTCAGTCCACACTGGAACGCGAAAACGGCGTTTTCAAATTTATCCGCTTGGGAGAGCGTTTTCGAAAAGCTCAATTTTCGCTGGACAAAGGCGCCATCTCGGTGTGGACGGAAGGCTAAAGCATAGAGGAAAAGAATTGAAAGAAGGAAGGAGAGAAGGAAATGTGTTCGCAACTCAACACTTCCATAGTTAATTACAGAGCCATGCTAAAAAGCATTTTAGCCAATTTTTGAGGAGGACTGTCCTGGGTTTGATTATTTTTATCACAGTAATCGCATAGAAAACTACTGACAAACACTAAGACTTTCTCTCTCATATATACACAGATAGGTGACAAATTAAAGGAAAATTGTCATGTAGTTGACGGTCTGTTCATGTTCTGCACTGACAATCTCAGTTGCCTGAAGCACAGCTGCATTTCTGTATTACGCTTACTCAAGTTCAAGTTCACTTGTGCAATCACGTCATTTTGTGCAGAAGCAGATTGTAATATGTTTATGTTGTGAATACAGTGTGTCTGATTAAGCTCATATGTGTACAGGATGTGCTTGGGTGAGTTAATTAACCCGTTAGTAAACCAGTCAGTTTACCGGTGTTCATTCACTGTACAGCTTCAGCTCACGCAGCTTAAGCGGCTCAATCCCAGACATTATTGAACATGACTGGATTATTTGAAACACTAGAACTATTCTTTCTAGATTCTTCTTCTTCAAAAACACATTGTTAGTGCACTGTTAATATCTTGTCATTTTTTCTACAGTATGTTTTAATTACAGTAAAACCAGTGCTAGTGCTTGCTACACATCTTAAATTCAAATGCACACAGTTTTTGCATTCAAATGTTCATTTTTATCTTAAATTTGATGAATATTCGTAGCTCGAATGTTAATTTGACAGCCCTAGAGCAGACGAGCTGCGTGCAGTTCAGAGTTTTGCTGCCCGACTTTGCAGAGGCTTTTGTTTCATGGTGTTATTCTCCAAGTGATTAGAGATAGTTCTGTTTTTCTCGTTTGTGTATTTTGGATTATCCCTGCTTTTGCTGTTCGCTGATCGCCTGACCAGTGCCTGTGTTCTGTTTACTGATTTTGATTCACGATTTGGATTTGTCCGTTTGCCTCTCGAATAAAACGCTTAAACTGCATTTGCATCCTTCTCTACTCGCCGAAAATGACATGCTGACATTCGGTCTTATGTAAACAAACACGCAGGCCATGTCCATATATCGTACAATAAGTTGATAACGTAATTATTGTGACATGTCTAGTTACAATGTCAGATCTGTATTTTAATGACACGTCTTTAAATTCACCTTCTCAAATTTCACATCTCCTTATTTGGACATCATGGTCACATTAGCAGCCAACTTTGACTATTTGCATGCTGTGGAGATTTTAGCAGAACTAGGACAACCCTGTGAGCACACATGGTTTTACCATTAATTTTAGAGGACACCATCGTATTCCTCACCAATTTAACATTCTCAGAGCCAGTTCCCAAATGCCCATGGGTACAGCAGCCACCACACTTCATGCTCCCTTGATTTTCACCATTTATTTTTTATACCCTTCCTGTTCTCCCTGCCATCCCAGCATGGTAAATTCCTTGTACTCATATGTCTGATGTGCTGTCCTGTCCAAGCTAGCCAGTGTGGATGAACAGAAGCTGGCCACATTCCAAACAGCACAACCCCCTCACCTCGACTCCCTTTTCTTTAGAAATCATAGCATAAGCCTTGCTTCCTTGGAACAGGCCTTACTCTGCCCATTACTCTCTTCAAGTCTCTTCCTAATTCTGTGCACACACACACACACACAGGCCTTGGGGCATTATGACATAATACAGTTCCTCGGTCACAGGACAACCTACATACCATCCCGAGAGTCCTTACTCACACTCTCGCCTTCCTGTTCAAATAAAACCCATGGGGAGGGGCAGTATTCCTCAAACCGAAACAAAAATATCATTGCATGCGTCACAAGTATCACTACACTCAGGAACACACCCCCTACTGCTCAGACTCACCTCAACCAGGTTGGATGATGAATGGAAAATTAAACAAATTCCTGGTTTCGCCAGAGAAAGTGGGAGGCTGTTACACACATCACATTATTCTGCTGGAAGAGGAAACTCCAGCCTGCCAACTGAACAACACCCATTCTAATAAAAGGAAGCCTGAATATGACACTACTGAACTCTGAACTAAAATAATTCCTGTCTGAAAGAATTCCAGGCCATAAAACACACCTTAGACCGGGAACCTATAACTGAAATAGTTTTATCTAAGAGTTGAAACGAACCTCACGATAACCTCAAGACAACTTCAGGCTCAAGAAGAGGCAGAGAAAACTATTCTGTCTGAGATGTGAGCCGGTCTCATAAAAGCCCATTCACAACGCTATGTTAATCACTGTTGCAACATGATCTCGGGCTGCGTTTGGATCGATCTGAATAAGGAGATCAGTGGTTTGAGTTGGTGAGATGCTTTGAATGGGACCATACAGAAAATAGCAACAGTTTCAGGTTACAATAATGTGGATATTATTAGTCCAGAAAGCAGTCTGTGTCTTTAGCCTCAACTGAGGGGATGAACAGAAAGTACTGAATAGCTGTTTAAAATAACTGTTTACAACGGGCTGCAGTAAATGCGGAGCTGCGACAGTTAATGAGTGACCACAGTGCAATTAATCACAACTTAGCAAGTGAAAATATCTTAAATATAGTCATATTTATTATTATAAGATATACCATAAACCAAATATACATCCATCCATCCATCCATTTTCTGTACCTCTTATCCTACACAGAGTCGCGGGGAGCCTATCCCAGGGGACTTGGGGCACGAGGCGTGGGACACCTTGGACGGGGTGCCAACCCATCGCAGGGCACAATCGCACACACACTCACACACACACTAAAGACAATTTTGAAATGCCAATCAGCCTACTATGTATGTCTTTGGACTGGGTTAGACATGTCCGTGTTTGAAAAGACAAATCTTTCCGGACTGAAAGAGGAAGAACATTTGAAAGATGGTAGAGACTTCATGCGTGCACAATGGATGTCTTTCAGTACTTTACACTGATGACTCTTAGAAAGTCAGTCTAAAAAAAGTTCAGCTTATATTCCACACACATAAACTTGCAGGGAACATGACTGTGTTACATGACCACCTCGTAAAGCAAGTGGCTTATAGAACCAAGGCCTTAGAACCATGTGTCTTTGGTGTCTTTGAAAACCTATCCATTCATTTAACAGTAAATGCTCAATCCTGGTCATCTGGAGACTGTCCTGGGAACACTGGGCATCAGGTGGGAATAAACCTCACTCATTCACACAGAGGGACAATTTAAAGTAACCAGTCCAGCTACTGGCATGTTTTTGTGAGGAAACCAGAAGACCCAGAGGAAACCGATATGGACATGGGGAGAACAATCTCAGGAGCTGTGAGGTGGCGACACTACCCAGCTGCCCCCCAATGTTCCAACCGAAACCAACTAACTCATATAAAAATCATTTTCTCGAACAATGTCATGACAAAACATGAGGCACACGCTGTAAGAACTTTGTAGAGAAATCTTCATCGAGTAAAAATACCTTACATCAATCGAAATCCAACATGGTTGTTGATATAACTCATAGCACAATTATACATGCCTAAGATGTCTAACACGACAAGAAACCAATGCTTTAGAGAATAACCGCATCATAAATATAGATGTAGATTTAAATGAATGTTTTGAAACACGACAAGGCAAAGACCTGAAAGAGGAGAAGGCAGAAAGGAAATGAAGTTCGGTTACACTAACCACAGTCAGCACAGTGCTTCAGTATTTCACTGGATCAGCAGAAGAGCTTGAAGGAAAAAAAAAAAGTGAGGGATGGAAAGGGGAGGAGAAGAAGACAGCTCATTTCCTACACTCATTTAAGAATTAATTAAAAAAAACTGACAGGAGGTCTGCAGATCAGAGGAGGAGGTGATTTGTCATTTGTTCTATTATAGCTTTCTAGTGTTGGAGTGAACACACCGAACACCTCTCTCTCCTTCTTAAATGTAAATTGTATGCATTGATATTTTCACAATTTTGGTTTTAATGGAATACACCATGGGACACCTTTTTATACGAAAATGTGATCTGCAGAACGGAGTCTTACAGGCTTTTCTCAACAGATGAATGCCATTATAATCCTTATTTCAAATATGTTAATCCAATGACAAATTATTGGGACAATACCCAGGTTAGGCGTAAATTACATAACGGGCATAGCTCTCACCAGTACATACTATTTTCATACCTTTTCACTTCTAATACCAACTAATATCAAGGACCAAAATATTTTTAGCAACAACACAACACTCCCTTAAAAGGGGATACGTCACCTGCTGGACCAGAAATATGCTTATGCCAGCTAAAAGTGGTGTGGAGTGCTGAAACCATTGCCATATTCCGAGTAATCATGGGATCAGAACATAAATGCAATTAATGACGATGAGTCACAAAGAGACCAGAGAACAGGACGTGTTATCGGTGAAAACAAGCCTATAGACTCACACGCACCACCACACCTTAACCAAACAAAACATCCATGACTGTGCATAATAATGACTTTCC
>CM042559.1:7015000-7075000 GCA_023630585.1 Cranoglanis bouderius
TCTGGTGAACATCAAGGACCAGGGCCTGTAAACCCTCTCATGCATGGATATGAATATGTTGTGATTGTTGGGTTTAATTCTTGGGATTTATGAGCCCCAATCAATCTGATTTAGGCCAATTCAGTTATATCAGAAATATTTAACTTACTATATGTTAAATGCAGTTAGTCTGGGCCACAATTCTTGGAATTCTTACATAAAATCTTAATAGAAAAATGCAGATTTAATTCTGTCTGTAAACGTATTTACTTTTGAAACAGGAAGTCAGAGTAACAGTGTGTTGAAGTGCTTGTCTGATTTACACAACGGCCAATAGGATTCGAGATACGCCACACCCTCGCCAAGTCTAAACAAACTTCACTAGCTTCAAAGTTCTCTAGCTTAGAGAACTAGCTAAATATGGAGAAGAGTTTAACAAGAACCTTTTTTCAGCTGTGGAGGATTTCTCACCGACACCCTCACCCACGCCTGTCAACTTTAACAAGGAAGATTATCTAGATGACAAGATGCCATGTGTTTTTGAAGTTATGGTGTACATTTTTGAGCTGGGGTCGACCGCCAGCTGGCACCAATGGTGATGGAGGGCCGCAGGTTTATCACCGAGAGTCATCTGACACTTCTGAGCAGTAGATAAAATGTTTTTACTTTACTCTTACCGACAGAGAAGCCACAGTGAAGTATGAAGTAAAGACGAAATCACATTCTCGAGCAGCCTGACACTGCGACATCCCATCATTGAACAGCCTCAAATTGGTAAATAGTTCCTATCACATTACTGTGAACATGCACACATTTCACCCTCTTTGAAATAAACAAACTCCATACATTTTTTTTTTCATAAAGGATATTCGGAAAAGGGAATAGCGTGCAGGAAGACACACAGCCAAAAATGCACCATGTTTGCTACTATTGACAGTCTCTCCAGGATTTTGCGATTGTAGAAATCAACACAAAATCAACTCCACAATAATCGGAGAAACTTGCAATTTTTCTAACTTACCGCAGATTTCGGCCAAGACGCATCACACAACGCACACTGAGCCAAAACCCTCTTCGATTCACGTGTGTCAAACGTGAGTACAGCTAAAAAGTCTCATTTACCAACAAACATCACTGTGAAAGACCGTGCAAACCGATTTAGTGCAATTGTACAGTACAATCAAGCATTTTGGGCAGCAACAATCACACACACAAAAAAAAAAAAAAAAACATCTGTCCGAACAAAAGAAATCCTGTATCGAGCTGCTACTGTAGAGCAAAACCCGACCCTGGGGGCGGGACATATACATTCTATAGAGCGTTTAATTGGATGAACAGCCGACTAGTACAGAATGAGTCATCCCTTTTTTTTTTTTTTTTTTAAATCTACAAAAAATTTAAATGAGAATACCTCCAAAACTATTTTATGTATTTTTATATACTATTGTATTGTTGTCCATAACACTAATGAACAGGTACAATTTTTCCCATTTGGATTTCAGGAGCACTTTAATGAGTCACTAACCAGAATAAGTCCGAACAATAATGCGGTTTTGTTCCTCAAAACTCTCAACGTTAAGCAGCTGTGTTACAGAATAGACAGCTTCATGTCTTTCTGAAGACTCACTAACCATATGACTCGTTTACTGTGGAATTAAGAAATTACAAACATGCCTGAAGTAAAAGACATCCAAAGGGAAAGTATTGAGAGAATAAGTGAGCTTCTCCCGGTTGGCCCTCCACAGGTGAGCGACCGACACCAACTTCCGAGTCAACAGCTACAGGTGCTTATAGCTAACAACAGACGTTTGGCTGTAGCTCTAATAAATATATTGGCAAACATTAATGAAAAGTACTTTCGTAACCAGGATTTCAAAGCCAAATCATTTCTGTATAGCACACGTCGTAAAACTTTAGAAGTTTACCCTGTCGCAAAGCTCGGGCACTTCATCGCAAAACTTCTTCAGAGTCAACGAAGAAATAACCAAACTACATCCACAAAACAATGTCGAGTAAGAGGAAGTGTTACAATATTTTACAAGAAATGGCTCGCTAGCTACTTTTCCCACAAAGCTACTAATGATTAACACAATAATTAAGCTGAAACCTGTTAAGGTTTGTCAGGTATGGTGGAGCAATCTGAATAATAAAAGATAAAAACACGCACACACTGAAGGCTAATGGTGGCCGCAGATGAACCACACACTGAGACTAATCCATGTGTGCTGTGGTGGGTAAGAAGTGATTAGCTGGCTGCGCACCTTGCTCTTCACCTCCACGGCGCTCAGAGATCGGCTGCTCGGCACTCGGTGGTTTTTGTTCATCTTTCGCTAAACAGAGCCCGCGGCAACACACACACACACACACACACACACACACTCGCCCTCCCGGGGCTGCTGCACTCATCCACCTCCTCCAACTCGACGGCCCGAAGTTCCTTCTCCACGTAATCCAGGTAAACACGAGCGTCTCCGTGTCTCACTTTCTGTTGTCCTCCAAGTGGAATAGTAAAGACGCTGTCAATACAATGTGTTCCTCAACTCTCCTGCCCCCTCTCTCTCTCTCTCTCTCTCTCTCTCTCTCTCAGGGTTGCCAGGTCTGCGTATCAAAACCAGCGCAATAACAAAACTAAATGTTTACCTCCCAAACACCAGGAACTACCTTTTGAAGTCCACCATCATGATTAACATTGTTTACATTGTACAATATCCTATATTTCTATGAAAGCCGTATTAAAACGCACAGATTCTCTAAACAGTGCTTTCACCATTCTTCTAAATGTCTCGTTATACAGTATAAATAAAGTATAGCTATAAGACTGATACACACAACAACCTCCATTCATACAATGTGCTTATGTTGCGAATTTGTTCAGAATGTGTGTGTATGTGAGTAGAGCATCTCCATGGTCACAAGTGCATTCTGGGAAGTCCAGGGTGAAAGGCGCTGGGTGTTTCCATGGCAACATGAGTTTGGGTCAGTTTGGTATAGGGATCTAGGTAGCCTATAAGTAAACTATTTTGAGGTGAACTCTAAAGGAAAAAAAACAAACAAAAAAAAACAAATCCACCCTGAACTACTTGCATATTAAACTTTATAATTAATATTTGATCTTCAGTTGTAGCCAAGATTTATTTTATAATCAAATTCTGAGTTGACTTTTGGTCATTGACCTGTTGGACGGTTTACTTTGGTTAATGGTTTCCTACATGACATACAATACCATTCAAATGCCCACTAATAATGGTGGTCTTATTGATCATTCGGCTAGGTGATACGTGGGAAATTTTTGCCATCTGACTAGGAAAAACCAAATAAAACTTCCCCTCAACTCGAAAAGTTGGGAAGGTCTCCTCTACTCATTCAGACACAGTGGGTATCAAAGTGTCAACTTTCCTGCTAATATGTCTGTACTCCATCAATGCTGTCGTGCTTCTCATCACATAGATCATTAACTAGCCGAGTCGTAATTCGGTGTATAGCTGCAGTGTATTCTGTAACTTTGAGCCCAGCGTTTGCTGTTCCTACTATTTCTATCTTGGATTTCTTATTAATATGGCATTGAACATCCCTGGAAAATCGTGGGTGCGGAAAGAAGCTCTTGGTATTTTGTTTTTAGGAGCTAACAGTCAAATCTGATAATTATGACTGTTTGAAATCGTTGTAATTTTCTCGGATTAATCTCCACTGTAACTGCACTGGCAATGTCCCCTTGTGACATCAGCGCAGCACACTGACTAACTTCCCACTGGAATAATAAAAATACATCACAAAGATTTCAGTATAAACATAATTAACGTGTTTCAGGATGCACTTTTCCTTTAAAATGAAGACCTTGGAATTATAAGGTTTCATGTCTTTTTGAAAATTTTGTGTTTATGTACATGCCACTGAATATATACAATGTGTTTTATTCCAAATGATTCCATAAAAGTAAAAAGCATATACAATTTAAAGTAGAAAAGTTGTATATAGTTTGACCTCACAGAGAGTTAAAACTTTATTATTAAAAATCACAGGTTTATCTGATATAACTTTATCTCGAAATGTTATACTAAGATATACACTGATCAGCCATAACATAAAAAACACTGACAGGTGAAATGAATAACATTGATTATCCTGTTACAGTGGCAGATATGAAGAGGTGGGCTATATATTAGGCAACAAGTGAACAGTCAGTTCTTGAAGTTGATATGTTGGAAACAGGAAAAATGGGCAAGTGTAAGGATCTGAGCAACTTTGACAAGGGTCAAATTGTGATGTCTAGACAGCTGGTCAGCATTGCCAAAACTGAGGTTCTTGTGGAGTGTTCCCAGTATGCAGTGGTTGATACCTACCAAAAGTGGTCCAAGGAAGGACAACCGGTGAACCAACTACAGTGTCATGAGTGCCCAAGGCTCATTGATTGCTGAAAAAGTTAATGCTGGCTATGATAGAAAGGTGTCCGAACACACAGTGCATCACAGCTTGCTGCGTATGGGGCTGTGTAGCCACAGACCAGTCAGAGTTCCCATGCTGACCCCTGTCCACCATTGAAAGTACCTACATTGGGCACATGAGCATCAGAACTGGACCATGGAGCAATGGAAGAAGGTGGCCTGGTCTGGTCTTTTCTTTGACATCATGTGGATGGATGGGTGTATGTGTGTCGTTTACCTGGGGAAGAGATGGCACCAGGATGCACTATGGGAAGAAGGCAAGCCGACGAAGGCAGTGTGATGCTCTGGGAAATGTTCTACTGGGAAACCTTGGGTCCTGGCATTCATGTGGATGTTACTTTGACACGTACCACCTACCTAAACATAGTTGCAGGCCAAGTACACCCCTTCATGGCAACGGTATTCCCTAATGGCAGTGACCTCATTCAGCAGGAAAATGCACCCTGACACACTGCAAAGATTGTTCAGGAATGGTTTGAGGAACATGACAAATAGTTCAAGGTGTTGACTTGGCCTTCAAAGCATCTTTGGTATGTCTTGGTGCCAGATACCACAGCACACCCTCAGAGGTCTTGTGGAGTCCGTGCCTCGACGGGTCAGAGCTGTTTTGGAAGCACAAGGGGGACCTACACAATATTAGGCAGGTGGTTTTAATGTAATAGATGATCCGTGTATACTGTAATTCATCAAATGTATACACAATACCCAACCTTAAACCCGCGGAAGGAGTTCAAAGGTCTTAGACGGGAAATCTACAGACATGGCAACATGCCCTCATACGGTCCTCACACACTCCGCCACATAGCTACTGCGCTGCTCATGACGTCACGCGCACCCAGGAAACGGCCAACAGCTCGTTCCCGTGAAGCGCGCCCCCGCGGCCACAACACACAGGCTGAAGTCCAAATATCTCCCGATTGGACATGTAGTTAACCAGCTATGGTGTAGAGGGGATATATTTACACACTATATATGTAGGGCACATATATAAGGGAGTATGGAGCCATTCGGGATTCTGCCGTCATCTCGTGTCTCTGTTATTCATTAACAAGATAAACTATTCACAGCACGCATCTTAAAATACGCATTTAGTCTTGTGGAAAGTTTATCCACAGGCTATAACTCAAATAAAACACTTGCACGATGATTTTTATTGCACTTTAAATTCCAGTGACACAATAATACTTATCCACGCAGCAACCTTATGTAAATATGTAAAAGTAAATGTCAGCACTGTTAGATTTATTTTACGTTTGTGTTATATAAAAGCTAGCGAGAGAAGAGCGCCATCTTGTGGTAAACCTGGGAGTATCAACGCATTTCAGTTGCTCCAGTCCGAAAGGTGGCGCCAAAGCGTTGTGTTTTCAGAAAACACACGTCGCGGTGGCGGAAGTGGGATCCAACAACATGACAGGCGAGGTTGCTAGGTGGTAGTTACCTATACGTCTGTATCAACTATCAGTAGGTAATTTGACACACATGCAGGGTTGAAACCGTGACTGTTAAATGGAAATGTTTAGTGAAGTGTCTGTTGAATTAGCTTGTTTAATTAAATTAAACGTAAACAAAGCAAATCTTAGCCAAGCAACTTTATATTTACTCTTCAGGACCAGTGTGTTCGTATGTTAATCGGGTTTTCCTCAATTCTTCTCTCTCTGCAGGAACAAAAACATCCTACCAAATCCTGTCTGCACTAATATTTACGTTTTCACGCATTAATATCCCTTGGTTAATAGGTTTTCTCTCTTTAGAAATCATTTATGGCTACGGAAACTAACACAGAAGAACAAGTGACGAGTGAAACCTCATGGATATCAGTGAGTCCTAGTGGTCTTTGGGAGGTGCACAGAAGATGGAAGGGGGAGAGAAAGCGAGGAGACAACACTCCTCTATTAGGGTCCATATGCAAAATCAGAGTGCGTTTCAAGAACCACACAGAAGATAATAATACCCAGCCTCTGAGCTCGAACGAAACTGAGTCAGCAGTTAGTGACAGTTCTGTGCAGGTTACAGAGTATCCTCGCTCACAGGATTCAGTGCTGCAGGTTCCACTGGACAGGTGGATGGTGCTGCGCGTGGGAGAGGGACAGTGTGACGTTATAGAGGGTTGTTTGGAAGGAATGAGAGCTGGAGAGTCCTGTGAGGTAAGTGTCAGATTGCAGCATGGCTCTCAGTGAATAATTCACCATTTGGTTCTCAGTTGCTTGCATGTACATTGATTGATTAACATCTCCTACAAGTCTGTTATTACAGTAACCACCTTCATTCTTTTTACCAGCAGCCAAATAATGGAATATCTGCCTGCTTTGGGATGCCTGTGTGATGTGAATTTATTTGTGATGTCACACTCCACAGTCATGGTTAATGGCTCATATGAAAATAGACACTCAGGGCTTTTTTTTTTTATTTTTATTTTTTTTTACGAATTTGCACTTTTTCTTAAGTTTTTTAAAAAAAATTTTTTACCTAGCCTACTAGGTTTAAATGTTATTATTTTATTTTGCCAGTTGTATATGGTGTTTTACTCTCAAAAAAGCTTTAGCTGTGCTTTATCTCTGTACCAATGTTATTGTAGAGAGGTGTGAATCGTTTGCCCAGCAAGGGGCTCATACCCCTCCCCTTTCCGATCTCCTTGCAGATAAACACAGAGTGACGATACTTTACACACAGAAACCCAACAGTGTCCTGACTAATCTTAAAATAGACTTGTGGCAATAAAATAATTCATTTGTTTAGATGATTGAAAATGTCTGATAAGACAATTTCCGTTCTTCAGGCGGAATGGAAACACCAGTGTACTGTGAGAAAGGGTTAAGTCACAGCTAGTGAATAGCAACAGACGACTTTGAGAGTTCCTGATGCTACCATTAACTGTATTTTTCATTCATTCATTTTCATTGAATACTTTAATCTGGTCAGGGTCATAGTGGATCTGAAGTCTATCCTGGGAACACTGGGCATGAGGCAGGAATACATCTAATTGTGGATGCACCACAATTAGGTTGCCAGTCCATTTACCAGTCCGTACAGGATTTCGCTGAATTTTTTTGTGATTGTTGCGGCCAAAAATGCTTGATTTTGCTGCGGCTTTTTTAAAAAAATTGCAATTTGCATACTTTTTTGTGGGAAACTATTTGAATTGGCGAAATTCCAATTGCACTAAATTGTTGTAGTGATGTCATATGACGCGTTTTGGCCCAGATCTGCGGTAATTTTGAAAAATTGCAAGGTCCTCCGAATGTTGAGGAGTTTGCTTGATTTTGCATTAATTTCTGCGATTGCAAAATCCTGGAGGGACTGACTTAGCAGAATGTTTTTTGGCAGGTGGAAAGAAACTGGATAACCCAGGGGAAACCCACACAGACAGGAGCTCAGGATCGAACCAAGTGGTGCAGGAGGTAGCTTTGCTGACTCAAAAATCCAGGGTCCCGTGAGGTGGCAAAGCTACCCTGTCTGCATCACCATGTTGTCTAAAACTAATTTTACTTTGACTATATAATATTAAATTAACCAGAAATCTGTCTTGTGCTTGCTTAATATTTAAGAAAATGTTTGAGAATTATGTGCTTGTGCAAGCAGAAGAGAATAAAAAAAATCAATACGCACAACCAATAGTTAATATTAATACATAGACATTTTTTGCCCTGTTTGAACAAAACATAATGTGTTCTATTTGTTTAAATATTTACTTCACCATGGCAGTGTTGATTACTGAAGATGATTTAAGGTCATGCAATTCTAAAAGTATTAAATAAAGCGATGACGGGCCAAAGCACTACAGTGCCATTGCCCGTGTATGCAAACAATGCATACTGAAGGGAGGGCTGTAGAGTAAAACACCCAAATATACAAAGAAAAGAGTTTTAAAGTTCGATGTGTTACCACGGCAACACTATTTAAGATATCAAGACTCCTTTTGCAATTTTACATCGGCCGTGTCTCGACATTATTCTGACCAAGTTTGAAGCGATTTGGGTAAATATAAGAAGGCAATTTGAAAGCCTATTTTAAATGACACACTTCCTGCTCCAGTTTGTGGCGCTATGACCGTGACTCACAATAGTCACATCTATGAGCTCAGCCCCCAGGACCAAACGTACAGCTCAAGTTTCATCTAAATCACTCAATGCACTCAGAAGATATGAGACACTTCTGTTTCCCTTTTTTCGTCATACATTCATTGCCCTGCCATGGCGAAACTGTTCGAGATATCAAAAATCCCTTCACAATTTAGCATCTTCAGTGTCTTGGCATAATGTTGACCAAGTTTGGTGACAATCACATGAATTCCCTATGAGGAGTATTTAAAAGATCACGGCATGCACTTTTCACAAAATCCAAGATGGACGACACTTGCTGTTGGGCGGAGCTAATGATTGTCAGTGTGAAAGTTGTTCGGGTCTACGAGAACAATATGTGTACAGAGTTTCGTACATATATGTACAAGTTTGTACGAAATATGGACCAAGGTTTTGTACTGTGTAAAAGGGGGTGCTGCAGCTGCTAACCCACCCTACTCTAATAAGAGTAGTGCTTTCTGTAATTACAAATTACACAAACAAAACTGCTTAAATATCAATAGACCAATGTTCCTTTTGAGTAATATGCTGTTACTTCATAATGAATCTGAATCTGTTTCCTTTAGTTCACAGTAAGGCCCCATCAACAACATTTGAAAATGGCACCCGGTGATATTCATGCTGCCCAGTCAGAGAGGACAGGAGAGGAGAGACAGCCGAAAAGTGAGTGTTTTTCTCTGCAGCTCCACTCATTCACCCCAGGGAAGGAGTCCTGGCAGATGCTCCCTGCAGAGAAGTGGTCCTGGGTGCTGTCTCATAAGAAACGCGGCAGCCAGCGCTTCGTCAAGGGAGACCTTTGGGGAGCAATGCATTCTTACTGCTGTGCTGTTAAGCTGCTCATCACTTTAAAGGGACATACCAGAGGGAAAGATGGGGTTCCAAATGTTGATGGAAGCAGGGACCTAGAAACACGAGCAGTGAATAGAGAGACAGAAGCAAAAAGCACCCACATCCAAACTGAGGAGGAGTATAGGACTCTAAAAGCAGAACTCCATTCTAATCTTTCCCTGTGCCAGCTCAGGCTTGGCCAGCCAGCAAAAGCCAAGGACAGCAGCAGCAAAGCCACTTCACTGGATCCAGCGAACATTAAAGCCTGGTATCGCCTCGGCCAAGCCTGTCTGCAGTTGGAAGACTTTGCAGAAGCACGCAAAGCTTTTGGCAAAGTTTTAGAACTCCAGCCAGGTTCTTCCTCTGCCCAGAATGCCTTGAAACAAGTAAATACAAAAGCAAAAGAGTTTGACAGTAAGCTTGGGCAAAGGCTAAGCAAAATGTTTACCTAAGGATTTGCAGACAAATGAGTATCATCTGCATAAATGTGGACATGAATCAAAATAATAAAGACAAATGTGAACATATTAACAGCCCACAGTGTCTATTTAAATGTACCATATCAAAAATATACAACACTTCAACATTACAAGAGCCCAAGAAGCTCATGCACTGATGTGAAACTGTTTTAAACGGGGGATATATTACGAGAAATATTGCTCTATGCATGGTGGTTGTATTATGGCTGTATGCTGAACAAATGCTAATAAAACTATTTATAAATGTGGAACACTGTTAACGTGTTTGTATTGTGTTTAAATATTTAAAATGAAGTGAATTGGAAAAATTTGGTGCTTAAACCACCACAATTATGCAGAATATTTTATGTATTAAATTAAAAATTTAAAATCCAAGAGTTGTTAGTTCAATTTAAATACTGCTACTACAAGTATTATTACTACTAGTAATAATGATAATAATATTAATACAATTCATTATGGTTTATCAATTCAAATTTAACAAGTTGTCCGACATGTATTAGATAAGAAAGTTGGCTTAGAACTGTTCCTCGAGTTTCTTACTAGCAAACTGAATAGTAGCTAATTGAGCCTGTTCAACATTTTATAATAGTGACTCCATGTGGTTCCACTAAGATACCTGCATTTGCGTGCATAAATTCATAATGTGAACATGATGTCTGGGTGGTTGTTTCTATTGTACATTACATTAATGGCATTTGGCAGACACCCTTATCCAGAAGGACTTACATTGATTTCATTTATACATCTGTGCAATTGAGGGTTAACAGTGGCAGCACTGGGATTTGAACTCACAGCCTTCCGATCAGTAGCCCAACATCTTAACCACTGAGCTGCCACTGTCCCCCCCCATTGTAACTCTAGTCCTCATCATTATTAATTTTGACTATTGACAATTGCCACTCTCGTACATGCTATGGTTACGTCCCGTTTGGCTTATTATAATTCCCTTCTATTTGGTCTACCACAAAAACTCCAGCATAAATTACAGCTGGTCCAAAACTCAGCTGCACGGATTATTTCACAAACCCCTAACTCTGTCCATGTAACTCCCATTCTCCAACAACTTCATTGGCTCCCTGTTAAATTTCATATCGAGTACAAGATTCAAGGCTCTTCATAGCCTTGCACCTTCCTGTCTTCTCAATCTTCTTCATGTATATTCTCCTACCTGCACTCTTAGATCCTCTCTCTCTCTCTCTCTCTCTCTCTCTCTCTCTTGTGATGCCTTCAGTTCGTCTCACTTCTATGGGGTCCAGATCCTTTAGCAGTGCTGCTCTACAGCTCTGGAACCCTTTACCGCCAGATATCCGTAATTGTGATGGCCTTCTTGTTACCCTGGTGTGCCCTGTTAGATTGATTGTTTAAAGAATTAATAACTCTGAATGTCTACGCTTGGTTCAAGCCCTGGGTTTCACCTGTGAAGACTACATTTGTTGTTAAAAAGGATAAACTAACATCATGACCAGAGAGCTGTCTATGGGACAAAAGCAATCTATTTTGAATCTGAGAAAAGAGGGATAATATCAGAATCAGAATCAACTTTATTGCCAAGTACTGTGGGTTTACATGTGCAAGGAATTTGTTTTGGTGTACTGGTGCTTAACAGTAAAATTTCATGAAGAGAAGACTGGGACTGTGAGGGGACTGTATAATCCACAGAGATTTATAATCTTAGCTCTTTTTTTTTTTTTTTTTTTAATAAAGCAAAACTAAAACTTTTTAAAATTTTTTTTATTTATTTTTTGTCACTGCCTTATCTCAACTTCCAATTCCGTCTGGTGACACGATGTTGTATGGTTTGGAGACAGTTGCACTGAGGAAAAGACAGGAGGAAGAGTTAGCGGTAGCAGAGCTGAAGATGTTGAGGTTCTCTTTGGGACTGACGAGGATGGATAGGATCAGGAATGAGTACATCAGGGGGACAGCACATGTGAGATGTTTTGGAGACAAAGTTAGAGAGGCCAGGTTGAGATGGTTTGGACATGTTCAGAGGAGGGAGAATGAATATATCGGTAAAAGGATGCTGAGGTTAGAGCTGCCAGGCAGGAGGCCGAGAGGAAGACCAAAGAGGAGGTTTATGGATGTAGTGAAGGAGGACATGAAGGTAGTCGGTCTGAGAGAAGAGGATCCAGGGGATAGGGCTAGATGAAGGCAGATGATTCGCTGTGGTGACCCCTGAAGGGAACAGCCGAAATGAAAAGAAGAAGACCCTTCGTCTCAAGTCTCTGTGGCGCAATCTGGTTAGCGCGTTCGGCTGTTAACCGAAAGGTTGGTGGTTCGAGCCCACCCAGGGACGAATGTTCCTCGTTTTTTAAAATATTTTGATTAGTAGTACTTTTTGTACTAGTAGTATTTAAGCTGAACTAACAACTCTATTGTGTGTTTTATACATAAATGTAATACATAAAATGATCTGCATTACTCTCGTTAGATAGCTAACATTACATACTAATAGGTGATACACATTTTAATCTGTTTAAATGGTGAAGTTAGATGGATGGTGGGATGAGCATCAAACTAACATTTTGTTTGTGGCAGATGTTAGACGAGAAATGACCTCAAACAGTTTTATCTGCGTTTGCTCTGACCAGCCTCACCGAAGAGGGTCACATTCGAGTCTCTGATAGTCTGGTAAATTTCTGTCTTTTCCATCTTTCCACGCCAATCCCGGTGCATGCGATGATGGACCAGCCAATCACAACGGACGGGCAAAGATGGACTAGCCAATCAAAACTGCTTAAAGATGGACTCGCCAATCAGAACGGCTTGAAGATGGACTCGCCAATCAAAACCGTGAGAACCGAGTGACGCCTCGAGTGACGTTTCATTCGCCGGGCGAAATCACGGAAGCAGCGCCAGGTAGCGGATTCCAACAGCCGGATAAATGATGTTTCCTTTTATTTAATCGACTGTCGGTAAGATTTGCAATCATACGTATCGTATTTAGATGTATGCCTTCAGCGATCTTTATTATAATAAGTTTTATGTGTGTATTTTAATAACTTTTATATCGTGTGTTTAGGTGTGTGCGGCTTCGATTGATCTTTAGTATAAGAAGTCTTGGAATGTTTATCATGCATTAAGTGTTTCCTTTTGTTACATCGTTATAAGTTGAACTTCATTATAACCAGTGTTTTTAATGTATAGGGCTGCAAACCTTTATGTTTCATTGTGCGTTTTAATTAATTTCATTTCACTTAGTTATTATATATTATAATTGTATTATTATTCAACAAGTTGAATTTAGCTTTCACTTTGCCTATTGTCTCAAAGCTTCATAGACACTGGTTAGCCATTTGGCAGACACCCTTATCCAGAGTGACTTACATTGATTTCATTTATACATCTGTGTAATTGAGGATTAAGGGCCTTGCTCAAGGGCCCTGCTCAAGGGCCCAACAGTGGCAGCTTGGCAGTGCTGGGATTTGAACTCATAGCCTTCCAATCAGTAGCCCAATGTTTTAACCCCTGAGCTACCACTGCCCCCTATTGTAGTTATAGTCCTCATCATTATTAATTTATACAGTTCAGGGTTTTGTTGCTGTTGCTTCAAGACTATACAATCCCCGCTGAAAGTATTGGAACAGCAAGGCCCATTCTTCTCTCCCACCATCTTCCCTTCATAACTGATTACTTGAAATACAATCATGGTTTTCTTGTAACTCAAACTCAATAGCAATAAAACGGAGGTTCTTCTTGTAGGTATGAAGTCTAATCTTGCCAAATCAGAAAGTTTTGCTTTTGACTATTGACAATTCCACTGTCCTTCCCTGCATGAAAGTTAAGAGTCTGGGTGTCATTTTGGATAGCACTCTTTCTTTTGAAGCACGTGTAAACAATATTACCCGGTCTGCTTATTTCCACTCCCTCTCAACTCACAGCACTGCCACTCTTGTACATGCTATGGTTACATCCCGTTTGGATTATTATAATTCCCTTCTATTTGGTCTACCACAAAAACTCCAGCATAAATTACAGCTGGTCCAAAACTCAGCTGCACGGATTATTTCACAAACCCCTAACTCTGTCCATGTAACTCCCATTCTCCAACAACTTCATTGGCTCCCTGTTAAATTTCATATCGAGTACAAGATTCAAGGCTCTTCATAGCCTTGCACCTTCCTGTCTTCTCGATCTTCTTCATGTATATTCTCCTACCTGCACTCTTAGATCCTCTCTCTCTCTCTCTCTCTCTCTCTCTTGTGATGCCTTCAGTTCGTCTCACTTCTATGGGGTCCAGATCGTTTAGCAGTGCTGCTCTACAGCTCTGGAACCCTTTACCGCCAGATATCTGTAATTGTGATCGCCTTTCCACTTTCAGGTCCCTCCCCAAAACTCACGTTTTTAAATTAGCTTACTACAAATAACTCTTATCTATGAAGGTATTTATTCCTATGATACTGCTAATTTTATTTGTGATTTTTAATTATCTTTTATGTTCCTTATTGTAAACTTGATTATGTCTGTAAGGTGTCCTTGAGAGTCTTGAAAGGCACCTATAAATAAAATGTATTATTATTATTGTTATTTTTTTTCACTATACATTGAAGACATTTGGGTTTGCCATGAATGTGAGAAAAGATGAATACGAGACAATAGATCAAAATTTCAGCTTTCATTTCCTCATATTCACATCTAGATGTGTTAAACAATTTAAAACATGTCACCTTTTGTTTGAACCCAGCCATTTTTTCAAGTGATTAAAAATATTGGAACATGTGACTGATAGTTGTTTCTTGTTACCCTGGTGTGCCCTGTTAGATTGATTGTTTAAAGAATTAATAACTCTGAATGTCTACGCTTGGTTCAAGCCCTGGGTTTCACCTGTGAAGACTACATTTGTTGTTAAAAAGGATAAACTAACATCATGACCAGAGAGCCGTCTATGGGACAAAAGCAATCTATTTTGAATCTGAGAAAAGAGGGATAATATCAGAATCAGAATCAACTTTATTGCCAAGTACCGTGGGTTTACATGTGCAAGGAATTTGTTTTGGTGTACTGGTGCTTAACAGTAAAATTTCATGAAGAGAAGACTGGGACTGTGAGGGGACTGTATAATCCACAGAGATTTATAATCTTAGCTGTTTTTTTTTTAAATAAAGCAAAACTAAAACTGTTTTTTGTTGTTTTTTCTATTTTTTATTTTTTGTCGCGGCCTTATTTCAACTTCGAATTCCGTCTGGTCACAGTCAGTCGCAAGTCTCTGTGGCGCAATCTGGTTAGCGCGTTCGGCTGTTAACCGAAAGGTTGGTGGTTCGAGCCCACCCAGGGACGGACACTTTTCGGTTTCTATATTCAGTTCCTATGTTTACATGCAACATTTTTTGCCAGTTAAACTCTATATCCTGAAAAGAGCAGTTTGTAGACAATCTCCGTTTACATGCACGTTACAATCCGATACAAAGACGTGTATGCGTGGAGCGAGGTTTATTTCAATTTTCAATGTTTTATTACATAACAATAGATGATACACACACGCCCTGATCGGACTCACGGGCCCATCGCGTCCGAGTCTCTGTGGCGCAATCCGGTTAGCGCGTTCGGCTGTTAACCGAAAGGTTGGTGGTTCGAGCCCACCCAGGGACGGGTACTTTTCGGTTTCTATATTTAGTTCCCATGTTTACATGCATACAAGATTTTTTGCCAGTTCGAATGAATTCGTGCCGATTCCGAGTTAACTGTTTATATGAACCCCATATCCCGAACAGAGCAGTCTGTCAACAATCTCCGTTTAAATGCACGTTACGATCAGGTCCAAAAACGTGTATGCGCGAAGTGAGGTTTATTTCAATGTTACCATAACAACGAGGAGCACGTGAGGCCGGTCTTTTTAACGGGTTTTTAAACCTCATCAAAGTGTGATTATGAAACAGAGAGAAGAAGAATTTTGTGACAGCAGTGACGTCACTCACTATTTCATATTCAAGCACACTCTCAAGCATGTGTTATCTAATGCTAGCTACTTTAAAGAGTACTGTCTGGGCATAACTGCACAACAAAATATTAGATTTATCCAAGTTTCCCCCTTTTTATGTGCGTTTATTCTGTATCCTCCTCAAAATGTTAGTTTGATGTTCATCCCACCGTCCATAATCTCACAATTTAAACAGATTAAAATGTGTATCATATAAACAGCAATGTTTACAGAAAGCTTCACCATAACAACGATTAGTAACTGAGTATAGAAACCGAAAATTATCCGTGCCTGGGTGGGCTCGAACCACCAAACTTTCAGTTAACAGCCGAACGCGCTAAACGTAACGTGCTAACCATTGAAATAAACCTCACTTCGCGCATACACGTCTTTGGACCTGATCGTAACGTGCATTTAAACGGAGATTGTTGACAGACTGCTCTGTTCGGGATATGGGGTTCATATAAACAGTTAACTCGGAATCGGCACGAATTCATTCGAACTGGCAAAAAATCTTGTATGCATGTAAACATGGGAACTAAATATAGAAACCGAAAAGTACCCGTCCCTGGGTGGGCTCGAACCACCAACCTTTCGGTTAACAGCCGAACGCGCTAACCAGATTGCGCCACAGAGACTTGAACGCGATTGGCCCGTGAGTCCGATCAGGGCGTGTGCGTATCATCTATTGTTATGTAATAAAATATTGAAAATTGAAATAAACCTCGCTCCACGCATACACGTCTTTGTATCGGATTGTAACGTGCATGTAAACGGAGATTGTCTACAAACTGCTCTTTTCAGGATATAGAGTTTAACTGGCAAAAAATGTTGCATGTAAACATAGGAACTGAATATAGAAACCGAAAAGTACCCGTCCCTGGGTGGGCTCGAACCACCAACCTTTCGGTTAACAGCCGAACGCGCTAACCAGATTGCGCCACAGAGACTCGGAGGCGATGCTATTCCGAGGCGGGTTAGGGCTTGTCCTTTTGTCTTGGCGGAGTTCAAACGCCGAGAAAACTGCGTGTCATTTCTCGTCCCACAGCCTCCTCAAAATGTTAGTTTGATGTTAGTAATGCAAAGTGGAGGCTTGAGCAATTAATAAGCAGTTCATAGAGAGAGGGAGAGCGAGCAAGAAGAAAGAAAGAGAGAGTGTGAGAGAGCACATGTGATTGCAGTAATGAGACAGAAAATCCGGTGAACAAGTAGCAATATTTATTTATTCATGAATTTTCTGCAGTAATAAAAAAAATGAAAAACCCTGCGAACGAGTGGGCCTATCAATATTTATTTATTTATTCTATTTTTATATTATTAGCATGAAACAAACAAACAAACAAAAAAACAAACAAACTGTGATCTCTCTCTCTCTCTCTCTCTCTCTCTCCAATAACTGCATATCAATGGCTCAAGCCTCCGCTACTAGTTCTAAAATGACATTTTGGATTTAGCAAAAGAAGTTTGAGATGGGATGCGTAATAAATTAGTTCCACAGACAAGAATAAAAACCTAGCAAATGTCTTGAAATAAAACATCTGAACAATGTCTTGAGGCAAATAATGCACACCCTAGGTGTAACGGCCACCCCGCTTTGCCTCGTGGCTGCATTACCACCTCGGGGGGTGCATTATTTTTCTAATAATTCAACGGCCTGTCATCAATTATTCCTTACATAACGTACACCTAGCCCTGGATTATGCTTTACTGATCCACACCTTCTGACCAATCAGATTTGAGAATTCAACCGTGCTGTGGTATTAAGCAATATCACATGAGTAGAGTGCAGTTGTATTAAATATAAGCATGGTTGTGATTCAGCAGTAGGCAAGAGGCCACAGTGAAATATACCCAAACCAATTGTTTCTTTAATACATAATTGCTTTAAGGTATCATTTTCTTTTTACATCAATTAGTTCCCGTCCAATAATTTGATTGGACAAGTAATGTTCCTAGAGTGATTACATATTCAGTATGACAGCACTGGTACTTTTTATGTTTGTATCACTCTGCTTGTCTATTTTTGTTGACAGAGCAAAAACAAAACCAGACCAAAAATATTTGGCCATATTGTGGTTGAAATTTCAGTTACTTAATATCAACGTCTAGTTTATAGAAATGTTGTATAAAAGGAATATCACACTAGCAATTGTGCTGTTGTACTGAATATCTACAGAATATAAATTGTAAAGATTGTTCTGTCTTTGTTAGTGCGTTCGGTAGTTAACCGAAAGGTTGGTGGTTCGAGCCCACCCAGGGACGAATGTTCCTCCTTTTTTAAAATATTTTGATTAGTAGTAGTTTTTGTACTAGTAGTATTTAAGCTGAACTAACAACTCTATTGTGTATTTTATACATAAATGTAATACATAAAATGTTCTGCATTACTCTCGTTAGATAGCTAACATTACATACTAATAGGTGATACACATTTTAATCTGTTTAAATGGTGAAGTTAGATGGATGGTGGGTTGAGCATCAAATTAACATTTTGTTTGTGGCAGATGTTAGACGAGAAATGACCTCAAACAGTTTTATCTGCGTTTGCTCTGTCCGGCCTCACCGAAAAGGGTCACATTCGAGTCTCTGATAGTCTGGTAAATTTCCATCTTTTCCATCTTTCCACGCCAATCCCGGTGCATGCGATGATGGACCAGCCAATCACAACGGACGGGCAAAGATGGACTCGCCAATCAAAACCGCTTAAAGATGGACTCGCAAATCAAAACCGCTTAAAGATGGACTCGCCAATCAGAACGGCTTAAAGATGGACTCGCCAATCAATACCTCTTAAAGATGGACTCGCCAATCAGAACGGCTTAAAGATGGACTTGCCAATCAAAACCGCTTAAAGATGGACTCGCCAATCAAAACTGCTTAAAGATGGACTCGCCAATCAGAACGGCTTAAAGATGGACTCGCCAATCAATACCTCTTAAAGATGGACTCGCCAATCAGAACGGCTTAAAGATGGACTCGCCAATCAATACCTCTTAAAGATGGACTCGCCAATCAATACCTCTTAAAGATGGACTCGCCAATCAGAACGGCTTAAAGATGGACTCGCCAATCAAAACCGTGAGAACCGAGTGACGCCTCGAGAGACGTTTCATTCGCCGGGCGAAATCACGGAAGCAGCGCCAGGTAGCGGATTCCAACAGCCGGATAAATGATGTTTCCTTTTATTTAATCGACTGTCGGTAAGATTTGCAATCATACGTATCGTATTTAGATGTATGCCTTGAGCGATCTTTATTATAATAAGTTTTACGTGTGTATTTTAATAACTTTTATATCGTGTGTTTAGGTGTGTGCAGCTTCGATTGATCTTTAGTATAAGAAGTCTTGGAATGTTTATCATGCATTAAGTGTTTCCTTTTGTTTTTCGTTATAAGTTGAACTCATTATAACCAGTATTTTTAATGTATAGGGCTGCAAACTGTACACCTTTACGTTTTATTGTGCGTTTTAATTAATTTCATTTCATTTAATTATTATATATTATAATTGTATTATTATTCAACATGTTGAATTTAGCTTTCATTTTGCCTATTGTCTCAAAGCTTCATAGACACTGGTTAGAATCTACAATGGGCAAACCATGGGCAAAAATGACCAAACACAAAACTAAGATGGTACAAATGGAAATGGAAAGAAACCAGGGCTGTTTTCAAATCATAACGGAATTTGTACAACTTTATAAGAGAAAACATGTCAATGTTGTAGTCAGTGCAGTGTGATATGATCAGTGTTTATTCTCAACAGTTGCGTGGCCCTCTGAAGCTGTCAACAGACCTGCTCCTCACCAGAAGAAGTGGCATGACCTGTGGCCCAGCACTTTCATCATGCTTGCTCCCCAACCTAACCCCATGTTCAGTGTGTTTGTAATCCCTGGACCCTCAGCCACCACCACTCCCCAGACAGGCAGTACTCATTCTGACATGTCACTCACAGTGACATGTGAAGGCCAATGTATGGTAACCCATACTTGGAATTTGTCCTCTGCATTTAACCCATCCAAGTTAGTGCACACACATAATGAGTAGTGAACACACACCAGAGCAGTGGGCAGCCATTTTTGCTGCAGTGCCTGGGGAGCAGTTGAGGGTTAAGGGCCTTGCTCAAGTGCCCAACAGTGGCAGCTTGGTGGTGCTGGTATTTGAACTCACAACCTTCCCATCAGTAGCCCGACTTCTTAACCACTGAGCTACCACCGCCCAAAAGCAGCCGTCCCTGGGTGGGCTCGAACCACCAACCTTTCGGTTAACAGCCGAACGCACTAACCAGATTGCGCCACAGAGACTCACGTCAACCTGGCAGTTTTCCTTGAGCTTCTGCCATCCGACCACATGTGCCAAGTCCACCACGTGCATACAGTATATTAGAAGAATGGAGGCCAAGACTTGCAAAAAACTGTGGTCATTACAGGACAGCAGAGACTGTACCTAGCCAATAGAAGGACATTATTTACTGTCAGAACACAGAGACTCTAACAAAAGAGCATTATTAATACAGTGGCTGGAGCAAATAAAAAAGAAATAGAATTTATTGCCTTATGTAGTTGTATGTATATATTTTGTATGTAAATATAATGTTTAAATAGTAGTAGTATTTTGTTGTTGTTTTGTGTATAGTCTTATATACCCATGCCTTAATGTTTTATAATAGTTTATCACTTGTGTTTGTTGTTATGGTGTGTGTGTGTGTGTGTGTGTGTGTGTTTGTGTGTGTGTGTTGTACTGTATTATTCTTAATCTGATGTATTTGTTTATTTATTTTTTATGAAAAAGAATACAATAACATTAATACAGTAAAAAACAATATTTTGTAAAAAGATATATTCATAACAGTACATACATAGAGAAAAGCCATATCATGCATTGAATTAAATCACCAATATCATTACCAAACTACACAGAAATGAACAGTGGTGATTAATAATTTAAAATTTTAACAGCAGTAGTTATTTCAAAATTCAAAATTTAATAGTTGTCTGAGGTGGGACTCGAACGGACGTCATCTTGCTGACAGCGTCAACGGAATTTTACACAAAAAACCCTTTTTTTCTGAGAAAAAATACAAAACAGATGCATGTAAATCACTTGTTTCTCTTTATTCCTCCTCTTTTCCTTTTTTCGCTTTCATTTCCTCTCTTTCCTTATTCCCCCTTCTTCCTCATTTTTTTCCCCTTCTTCCCCCCACCCCAGGCACACTATTGTTCCCCGGCTTTCAGCTTTGGCGATATCCGGTTAGCGCGTTCGGCTGTTAACCGATAGATTGATCGTTCGAGCCCACTCAGGGACGAACAGTTCTCGTTTTTTATATTTTGATTGGTAGTAGTATTTGTACTAGTAGTATTTAAGCTGAACTAACAACTCTATTGTGTGTTTTACGATGTTGTATGAGAAATGACCTCAAACAGTTTTCTCGGCCTTTGCTCTGACCGGCCGCATTCGAGTCTCATTCGCATGAAAAGGTCGCATTCGAGTCTCTGTGGCGCAATCCACCCAGGGACGGAAACTTTTCGGTTTCTATATTCAGTTCCTATATTTACATGCAACATTTTTTGCCAGTTAAACTCTATATCCTGAAAAGAGCAGTTTGTAGACAATCTCCGTTTACATGCACGTTACAATCCGATACAAAGACGTGTATGCGTGGAGCGAGGTTTATTTCAATTTTCAATGTTTTATTACATAACAATAGATGATACGCACACGCCCTGATCGGACTCACGGGCCAATCGCGTTCAAGTCTCTGTGGCGCAATCTGGTTAGCGCGTTCGGCTGTTAACCGAAAGGTTGGTGGTTCGAGCCCACCCAGGGACGGAAACTTTTCGGTTTCTATATTCAGTTCCTATATTTACATGCAACATTTTTTGCCAGTTAAACTCTATATCCTGAAAAGAGCAGTTTGTAGACAATCTCCGTTTACATGCACGTTACAATCCGATACAAAGACGTGTATGCGTGGAGCGAGGTTTATTTCAATTTTCAATGTTTTATTACATAACAATAGATGATACGCACACGCCCTGATCGGACTCACGGGCCAATCGCGTCCGAGTCTCTGTGGCGCAATCTGGTTAGCGCGTTCGGCTGTTAACCGAAAGGTTGGTGGTTCGAGCCCACCCAGGGACGGAAACTTTTCGGTTTCTATATTCAGTTCCTATATTTACATGCATACAAGATTTTTTGCCAGTTCGAATGAATTCGTGCCGATTCCGAGTTAACTGTTTATATGAACCCCATATCCCGAACAGAGCAGTCTGTCAACAATCTCCGTTTAAATGCACGTTACGATCAGGTCCAAAGACGTGTATGCGCGAAGTGAGGTTTATTTCAATGGTTAGCACGTTACGTTTAGCGCGTTCGGCTGTTAACCGAAAGTTTGGTGGTTCGAGCCCACCCAGGCACGGATAATTTTCGGTTTCTATACTCAGTTACTAATCGTTGTTATGGTGAAGCTTTCTGTAAACATTGCTGTTTATATGATACACATTTTAATCTGTTTAAATTGTGAGATTATGGACGGTGGGATGAACATCAAACTAACATTTTGAGGAGGATACAGAATAAACGCACATAAAAAGGGGGAAACTTGGATAAATCTAATATTTTGTTGTGCAGTTATGCCCAGACAGTACTCTTTAAAGTAGCTAACATTAGATAACACATGCTTGAGAGTGTGCTTGAATATGAAATAGTGAGTGACGTCACTGCTGTCACAAAATTCTTCTTCTCTCTGTTTCATAATCACACTTTGATGAGGTTTAAAAACCCGTTAAAAAGACCGGCCTCACGTGCTCCTCGTTGTTATGGTAACATTGAAATAAACCTCACTTCGCGCATACACGTCTTTGGACCTGATCGTAACGTGCATTTAAACGGAGATTGTTGACAGACTGCTCTGTTCGGGATATGGGGTTCATATAAACAGTTAACTCGGAATCGGAACGAATTCATTCGAACTGGCAAAAAATCTTGTATGCATGTAAATATAGGAACTAAATATAGAAACCGAAAAGTACCCGTCCCTGGGTGGGCTCGAACCACCAACCTTTCGGTTAACAGCCGAACGCGCTAACCAGATTGCGCCACAGAGACTCGGACGCGATGCTCCTCCGAGGCGGGTTAGGGCTTGTCCTTTTGTCTTGGCGGAGTTCAAACGCCGAGAAAACTGTCATTTCTCGTCCCACAACCTCCTCAAAATATTAGTTTGATGCTCATTCCACCGTCCATCTAACTTCACCATTTAAACAGATGTATATCATCTACTGTTTTCTCACGGGTCCATTTCATTTCACCATTGCACATCGTGACAAAAACAATGGCACATAAAAAAACGACACTTCTACCAAAATAAATAAATGTCTCCATGCGTAAGGATTCACCATATCAGCGATTAGCCATAATGTGCTGTTAAACATTTAATCAGCTTATTGCTTTAAGTGGAGTGTCCGCCAAACAAGTCCTGTGTATGAGATGTTGCTATAGAAACGATAACGTATTAGAACAAGCGCATTATCTTTTTCATGTTCCAGCCGGAACTACTGTCGAGCCGTGCTGATCTATAAAACCGTCTATAACATGGTCTGTCCAAATACTCGATTCTGATTGGCTGGAAAGTGTGCGTTAAAACCGTGTATACCACCGGTAGATCCGGTCAGTTTAATCACCGTTCTAAATTAATGCGCTGCCTGCAAACAACTGTAACCATAGTAACATACAGTTACACTCACAGCTTGATTATTAGTAGACAGACACAGTAATTCACACATGCACCGTCTCTCTGACTGTCGCTCACTTGCTCGCTCTCTCTTGATTGGTGGAATTCTAGATTTAACAACCCATATATAAAATAACTAACGAAAATTAACCATTATTCTTGTCTTTTCAGACAAATTTTGCACTGCAAACATCAATGACAGATTTAACTTGTCAATGCTGGTAAGTGACCTTGATATAAGCGGGATAATCCACAGCTAGGTGTGCGTTACACGATTTTAATTCACTCTGCTTCGTGTCGGGTGGTTCTTTGCCTCCACATCGTGCATTAAAATCGTGTAATGCACACTTAGCCATGGATTATCCTTTACATTTACCGCAGGTAGTTCCGGTCAGTTTAATCACTGTTCTAAATTATTGTGCTGCCTATAAACAACTGTAACCATAGTAACATACAATTAAACTCACAGCTTCATTATTAGTAGGGACACGGCACAGACACAGATAATTCACACAAGCACAATCTCTCTCTCTCTTTCTCTAATAATTTATTAATTTACTATAGTTCATTCAAATAGATGTAATCTTATTGCACTACTTTATCTAGAGTGGGCAGAATTCTACTGTAGATCTACTGACCCATATATAAAATAACTAGCAAAAATGAATGTTATTTTTGTCTTTTCAGTCAAATTTTGTGCTGCAAACATCAATGACAGCTTTAACTTGTCAGTACTGGCAAGTGACCATGGTATAAGCGGGATAATCCACGATTTTAATGCACTCCACTGAGGCAACCCCTCTTGTGGCTGCATTACCACCTCGGTTGTGCATTATTTTTCTAATAATTCAACGGCCCTTCATCGATTATTCCTTACTTATACAACAGTGCTGTTGAAGTCTCGATTCTGATTGGCTGACAGACGTTCTGAGGTGTGCAATTATTTTTCAGTAAATGCACAGCTAAAGTAGTTCCAGTCAGGTCTTGACCGCATTACAGTTCCATATCACTTCGCCAAGTTCACTGAAATAATGGACAAGTTAGCCTACTGTCCACCACAGCACACACATTTAACAACAATGACAGACAATTTAGAGTTTCCAGAAATAAGTAAGGAATAATTCACGAAGGGCCGTTGAATCATTAGAAAAGTAATGCTCACTCGAAGTGGTAATGCGAAGTGGAGGCTTGAGCAATTGATAAGCAGTTATTAGAGAGAGAGAGCAAGAAGAAAGAAAGAGAGAGTGTGAGAGAGCACATGTGATTGCAGTAATGAGACAGAAAATCCGGTGAACAAGTATCAATATTTATTTATTTATGAATTTTATGCAGTGATAAAAAATGAAAAATCCTGTGAACCAGTGGGCCTATCAATATTTATTTATTTATTTGTTATATTTTTATATTATCAGCATGAAAGGAAAAAAAAAAAACAAACAAACAAACTGTGAACTCTCTCTCTCTCTCTCTCTCTCTCTCTCTGTTTCTCCAATAACTGCATATCAATGGCTCAAGCCTCCGTTACTAGTTCTAAAATGACATTTTGGATTTAGCAACAGAAGCTTGAGATGGGATGCGTAATAAATTAGTTCCACAGACAAGAATAAAAACCTAGCAAATGTCTTGAAATAAAACATCTGAACAATGTCTTGAGGCAAATAATGCACACCCTAGGTGTAACGGCCACCCCGCTTTGCCTCGTGGCTGCATTACCACCTCGGGGGGTGCATTATTTTTCTAATAATTCAACGGCCTGTCATAAATTATTCCTTACATAACGTACACCTAGCCCTGGATTATGCTTTACTAATCCACACCTTCTGACCAATCAGATTTGAGAATTCAACCGTGCTGTGGCAATATCACATGAGTAGAGTGCAGTTGTATTAAATATAAGCATGGTTGTGATTCAGCAGTAGGCAAGAGGCCACAGTGAAATATACCCAAACCAATTGTTTCTTTAATACATAATTGCTTTAAGGTATCATTTTCTTTTTACATCAATTAGTTCCCGTCCAATAATTTGATTGGACAAGTAGTGTTCCTAGAGTGATTACATATTCAGTATGACAGCACTGGTACATTTCATGTTTGTATCACTCTGCTTGTCTATTTTTGTTGACAGAGCAAAAACAAAACCAAAATATTTGGCCATATTGTGGTTGAAATTTCAGTTACTTAATATCAACGTCTAGTTTATAGAAATGTTGTATAAAAGGAATATCACACTAGCAATTGTGCTGTTGTACTGAATATCTACAGAATAGAAAATGTAAAGATTGTTGTGTTTTTGTTTTGTCTAAAAAAAATGTAAAAATGCGAATACACAGAGTACAAAACGTATGGTATTTGTAGTTGTTTTAACGAAATATGAATGACGTTTGTTTCAAAATGCCGAAACCCGGGATCGAACCAGGGACCTTTAGATCTTCAGTCTAACGCTCTCCCAACTGAGCTATTTCGGCCATAGGAATGTACCAAATGCAAGCAGAACTAAGAAATGAATTAAACAATTCTGTCCAAAGACCTATTATGTAAGATAAACTGAAAGCCTTTTATTATACTGTTCTGTTACTACAACAAGCATGTTGTATGTCAGCCATTGCCGCACCGTCAACAATAAAACTCTACTCACTGACAAACACAGATATTATTTCCCAGCCTAGTTTGTTAGAGACCAGTGACTGGTTAAGGTTAAAAGTATGGTTAAGTTAGTTGCCCTTCCACACTACAGCTTTCAGAAGTACTTCCTTTGCTCGAATACTATTATTGTTTAAAAAGGCCAAAACCATTAACCTTTAACATCCCATTCTACTTTCAGTAAATTTCAGTAGAAATTCAACATTTCCTGAATGTTCTGTGGCTTGATGCAGGAAATGGACCCTTATTTTTTCTTTCTTATATTTTTACACTATGTAGCAATTTTCTAAGTTTCATTCCATGTAAGTTCCCGAGGGCATTTAATAGGTTGATCATCAGCCTGTAGCTCATGTCCTGGAAATCATCTGGGATTCGGTTCAGCCCAAAGGTTTGTGCCTCTGAGGCTCTGAGTTACAGATTATGTGTGAAACCCATACAGCAGTTCCCTTTAGAAAGCTATGACCGTAGAAGGAAAACATCTTTAACAGTCTCTGAATTCAGTTTTTAAAGCATTGCGACATCCGCACAAAATACAAAAAAAAAAAAAAAAAAAAAAACAAGCTTAATATGATTGCTCAGATTATATATTCCAACAATTTACACCTAAACATGGTTGGTTTGTCATCAGTAAAATAAGATTAAAATGATGATTATAAGCCTACAGACACATCGTTTCCAGTGATGACTGGAAATTTGGAGATTCAGTTCTAGTTGGCTACAAGAAGTTAAAAAAGCTAAAACACGAATGAAGGTTTAAAATTTAACTTGAAGTTACATAGCTAACGGACAAGCTCGCTAAACTCGCGCATGCGCTTGTCATTTAACCACTTCTAAACTAATGTATAAGTGTTATATGACGTGCAGTTATTGTGGAATTCAATGCAGTATATATTATTTGCTCACTTTCGGGCTGAAAATGTAGTTTTCCATCTTCGTCGACTCACCGACGCACTGCACCGCTCTGAGAGGAAATGTCATGGCTCACAAACGTTTTTTTCCCCCTTTTCTTTCTTTTTTGCATTGGCTTTTTGTTAAGAAAAAGGAAAACAGCACACGTCTGGTCAAATACTGGTAACACTCCAGCATTCATTTTATTTATTTATTTTTAATTAAGAGGTTCTTAATGGAAATATTTTGACCTGAAAACACTGAAAGCACACTCATATTGCTAACAATTTATTAGTTTTCAAATTTCTCAAATCTTTTTGGCTCCCGAGACCCCATTTTGCTGTAAAAGTAAGTAAATAAGTAAGTAAATAAATTAATTCAATTCAAAATTAATTCACATGGACACAATAATATGCTTCCTGCTTATCAGAGCTTTCTATTTCTGAACTTTCCATTGACAGAACAGGTCCAAGCTGACATCATTTATAGGCTTATTTGTTTTGCAGTTATTAAGTTATTAAGGTTTGGATTAAATACAACTTTGATAATGGTGAGTTCTGATTTACACCACTGTAAAAATAATAATAATAATAATAATAATAATAATAATAATAATAATCACAGACCTCATCACTATGCTTCACACAATTGTACATCAGTGCTAATGTCATAACTCATCATTCCTTATAATGGTTTCTAGATAATTATGATATACTGTACGAGTCAGATGTTAAGAAGGTTTTTTTTTCTTGAATGCATTTTAATCACACTTGCAACTACTGACCAGTTTGGAATTTAGTAGAGGGACTGAGAATCACTGGTTAATGTTTTGCTTGCAAAAATGTAGCTGAAATAGAGAACTAACTTTTACGATTGATAAACTACATAATTGTGCTAAAACATTTCACACTTTATTATGTACACCTGCCTTGTACTCCAGTGGTCATACTGTGGTTCTTTTCCTGCTGAATGATGTAAAGTTGAGCTACTGAAGTGTAGGCATGCAGATAGAAATGGTGTTATGGCACATATATTGTAGGAGTATCTGATGAAATGGCCAATAAATGTAGATGCAAGGGAGGTGTACCTAATTAAATGGTTATTGAGAGTATACTTTGAGAAAAGTATCTGGCATGATGATTACAGTATTTGGAAATATTTAGGGGTTGTCAGGTTATTACTGTATACTGCTTTCAAATAACACTTCAAATAACTACTATTATTTAAAAAATAATAATAAATATATATTTCTTTTAAAAACTGACCGCCAAAACAGGTAAGTGATTTTTATAAGAGAACACTTAAAACAGCACTCCATGCAGGTAAAAGTAAATTTAGGTTTAATCTCATGAAAGCAAAAAACGATTGAACACTTTGTGGTTGTGTATGCCTAAATAGTGTTATGAATATAATATAAAATTACCACAAACCACAATTACATTCAAATGTCACCTAGAACGGTGCACAGTAATGTATTCCGTTTTCAAAACTTTCTTCCCCATTTATTTCATCTTTCGTTTGGGAACTGCTTTGTCTGCCAAGGCTTGGGTGTTACTCAACTGGAACCACGAGTCCATAATAAGAATAAAAGGGATCACGATCCATAGGACATTCATGAAGACAAAGTAGAACCAGAAATAGATGGGGTGTCCATACTCGCTGTGCATATAACCATCTCTGTGTTCAGTGAAGAAGTAGAGCACTGCTCCATAAAGCTGCCCTATGGACACAGAAGATTACAGTTAATCAGGGGCTGATATAAATATCCTAACAAAGTATCTCATCCAACATTAATAATGAGAGAAAACATGCTAAAGAGAACACTATAGGTAAACCTTGCGTTGTATGTTTATATCTAAGATTCCTTAAAAACCACCACTTCACCACAGTTAATCTTGTCAGAGTTCTTATATGACACGGGTGTATTGCTTTGTTTCTTCTGTCTAGTCTGACCTGTTTAGATTGTACAGAGCTAAGATCTAGGTAGGCAAGGTCATTAGACTGAGTTTTGCATTGTGCACCTTCTTCACAAGACAACTTATTTGCTTATCTTATCTTGTTTGTGTATGAAGTATGATGTTGAAATATCAGTGCTTCTAGTAATGTCTATTTCAGTAGAGTTAATAAGCAGTCTTACAAATGTTTGTTGGGAATTAACTCATTTTCTGATCCTGAGGTGCAACTTTCTTCACTTTATTTCATGATCTTTGCCACAGCAGATACAACATTTAAAAAGTTGTGATTTGACTTGAAGATTGAAGTAATTACAAACTATCATCATCATCATCATCATCAACATCATCTTTTGCTTAACTCTATTGGTGCTTCCTTTAGGTCATGGGCTACAGGTGCTTCATGTATTCTTACCAATAACTGATGAGAAAAAATAAGAGAAGGTCACTGTGTTATAATCATTTCAATCTTTTAAGTGTCTTCAAGTTCAAACTTAGATGGCCTTGCTCTGGGTGATAATTGTATAGGATTTCCACTGATGTGCAATTAACTTAATTGCAATTACCTGCTTATATAAACACATAAACTGTACAGGTGCATCTCAAAAAATTTGAATATTGTGGAAAAGTTCATTTTTCCCCCCGTAATTTAATTCAAAAAGTGGAACTTTCATATACATTTACAATGAAAATTATTCAAATCAGGTTTATTGTCAAAATATACCGACTTTCAGCTGTTTGCAATGAACAAATCAAACAAAAGCAAATTAAATAGCTCAACACAATGAATGCTTGGCATGACGGCATGAAGTTTTCTCCTAGGATTTCCTGATACTTCAATGAATCCATCTTGCCTTCCACACGCTGCAGGTTTCCAGTGCCAGAGGATCACCGAGCCACCACCATGCTTGATTGTGGGCAGAGTGTTCTTTTCAGCATATGCGTCATTCTTCTTCCTCCAGACATACTCCTGATCCATCGTGCTGAAAAGTTCCAGTTTTGTTTCATTGCTCCACAGAACAGAATCCTTATTTATACGATTTTGAGCATATTGGAGACGACTTTTCTTGTGCTTTTGGGTCAGTAGTGGTGTACATCTTGGAGTTCTGGCATGAAAACCTTCTGCGTTTAGTATGCGCTTTACTGTGCTCATTGAAACCTCAGTGCCTGTTGCCACCAAGTCTTGCTGCAGGTGCCAAAAGTACTAGTAACTGGTTTGCTGACCATGGTATTACTGTGCTTGATTGGCCAGCCAACTCGCCTGACCTGAATTTTGTCAAGAGGAAGATGAGAGACACCAGACCCAACAATACAAACGAGCTGAAGGCTGCTATCAAAGCAACCTGGGCTTACATAACACCTCAGCAGTGCCACAGGCTGATTGCCTCCATGCCACGCCGCATTGATGCACTAATTTGCGCAAAAGGAGCCCCGACCAAGTAAACCGTAATCATCAAGATTAAAACAAAAAAGGCATGAAATATTTCACTTTATGTGTAATGAATCTAGAATATGTGAAAGATCCACTTTTTTAAATTAAATGGGAAAAAAATGAACTTTTCTACAATATTCAAATTTTTTGAGATGCACCTGTATAGCATGTAGATGAACAGGAATAAGAAACCATCTCACCTAGAGATACAATTAGCTGCAGAACAAATCTGTAGGAATGATTGTACAAGAAGGCCACAACAATCCACAGACTGAAAGGTCCCCATAGACACGCAGTCACTGTCTCCATGCACACAGTGAAATTATCGGCTCTAGAAAAAAGATACACAAAGAAAACTTGTGAAAAGGTGCACCCGGCACAACATGAATTACATAACAACACAAGTTATATTTACAACTTACATGACGTATCTGCTGTCACCTTTTGAATATTCCTTCCCTGTGAAACAAAAAGAAAATGACTACTGACAGGAAATACAATATCACCTGGGTATACAGAACCACTGTTGTGAAATTTCTTTAAGTACATCCATCATTTCTGGCTAGAAATTGCATGTTCATAGGCCATAATTCAAAGGGATAAACTGAAATTTGTTTAAGAATTGGTTTTACACTACACAGTCACAATACAACCACGCTGCATACAATAACTGAGTTTGTAAAAAAATCATAATCTGCTGCAATCATTTTTTAAGGCTTAGCCTAAATTGTCTTTACATTCTGATCTATCACTAAAATAGATGCCAAGAGAAATGGCTACAAAAATATCCTAATGCATAGAGTGCACGGCAAAAGATAAAGTGACTATGGTGTGAATGGAGGACATAAGATTGTGGCTAGATCTAGTAACCACAAGATCAATGCCGATTATAGCAGCTTTAAATCTAGTGAATTAAGCTGACACACCTACAAACACAGAATTAATTTTTTTTAAATCTATTGTTAAGAAATGTTTTTGAAGGTGGTGTGGTTGATAAACATTACTTCCTATAATGGATCATTTGATGGATGGATTGTCTCCACAGTCATAAGAATTAGACAAGACTTCCTGTTAACAAGCAATCAAAGGAAGCCACTACAACCAAACAGATCCCATTACAATGGATATAAAAATTGTAAACACCCCTGTTAAAATGGCAGGTTTTTGTGATATCAAAAAGATATCAGATTTTTTCCGACCCTGAATGTGAAATTACAAAGTATAAAAATTAAGTGAAAAACAATCAGAAACATTTTAGGGAAAATAGGTAAAAATAAAAAAACCTTATAAAAGAATTTCCAAAACATTAGATGTACCATGGAACATCTATGGAAAGGCTATCATCAACAAACAGAGAAAATGGCACACCACAGTGACATCAGCAAGAACAGGACATCCCTCCAAAATTTATAAAAGGACAAGACACAAACTTACCAGGGAGGCTGCCAAGAGACCAACGGCAACATTAAAGGAGCTGCAGGAATATCTGACAAGTATTGATTACTCTCTGCAAGTGACCGCAATCTCTTGTATTCTTCACATGTCTGGGCTATGGGGTAGGGTGGCTAGAGGGAAGCCCTTTCTCACAAAACATCCAAGCCCAACTAAATCACCCCAAACCATGTGGCAAAATGTGTTAAGGTCTGATGAGACCAATTCCAAAAGGTATAAGAATTCCCTAATTCCAAAAGGTATGTTTGGTGCAAAAAAAGAAGCACATCAACAAAAGAACACCATACCCATGGTGAGGCATGGTGGTGGCAGCATCATGCTTTATGGCTGCTTTTCTTCAGCCAGAACTGGGAATTTTATCAAGGTGGAGGGAATCATGAACAGCTACAAATACCAGTCGATTTTAGTGCAAAAGCTTCAGGTGTTGTTTTAACGAAATATGAACGACATTTGTTTCAAAATGCCGAAACCCGGGATCGAACCAGGGACCTTTAGATCTTCAGTCTAACGCTCTCCCAACTGAGCTATTTCGGCCATAACAATAAAGCCAAAGCCACGCCTCTAGCCCTTAAGTGTCCGGTCTACACTTTTGAATTAATTTGTTACAGCTACACACAATTCATTACTAAATAGAAACCAATCACAGCAGAAGTAAGAAATGACTTAAACAACTGTCCAAACACCTACTATGCATGTTAAACTGAAAGCCTTCTATTATACTGTTTTGTTAAAAGTATGGTTAAGTTAGTTGCCCTTTCACACAATGGCTTTCAGAAGTACTTCCTTTGCTCAAATACTATTATTGTTTAAAAAGGCCAAAATCATTAACCTTTAACATCCCATTCTACTTTCAGTAAATTTCAGTAGAATTTCAGATGAAACACATTTCCTGAATGCTCTGTGGCTTGATGCAGGAAATGGACCCTTATTTTTTCTTTCTTATATTTTTACACTATGTAGCAATTTTCTAAGTTTCATTCCATGTAAGTTCCCGAGGGCATTTAATAGGTTGATCATCAGCCTGTAGCTCATGTCCTGGAAATCATCTGGGATTCGGTTCAGCCCAAAGGTTTGTCCCTCTGGGGCTCTGAGTTACAGATTATGTGTAAAACCCATACAGCAGTTCCCTTTAGAAAGCAAAACCTTCAGGTGTCTGTTAGTAAGCTGAAAATGAAAATGAATTTCTCATTTAAGCACAACAATGACATACATCCAAATCAACAAAGGCATGGCTTAACCAAAAAATGTTTCTGAGTGACATAGCCAGAGCCCAGACCTGAATCCAACTAAAAATCTGTGATGTGACCTGAAGCACACAGGAGATGCCCTCACAATTTGATGGATCTAGTATGTTTTTGAAAGAAAGCATGGGAAAATATTGTCAAGTCAAGATGTGCCATGCTGATATGCCATGCTGATAAACTCTTACCCACTAAGAATGGTGTAATAAAATCAAAATGTGCTTCAACAAAGTATTATTTAAGGGGTGCACACTTATGCAACTATCTCATTGGAATTTAAAAAAAAAAAATTCCTTAAAAAAGTTTCTGATTGTTTTTGTGGTTCAAACTAAGCTTGCTGCAGGAAGTGGTATTAGGGAAGCCAGTAGGTGGTGCTGTCTGAGTGGGTCCTAATGATTTAAAACACTATACTTTAAAAAGAGCACTTTTAAACTGACTCCTGACTCTCTGTGGACATTAAAAATCCCAGGTATCACCCTGGTGTCCTGGTGAAATTGCCCCATTGGCCCTTGCCTATCATGGCCCCCTAATAATCTCCATCCCTGAATTGACTATATAGGGCGTTCTGGCACACTATGGTTGCTGTCACATCATCCAGGTGGATGCTACACACTGGTGGTGGTTGAGGAGATTTCCCCCCATACTATGTAAAGCACTTTGAGTGTCTAGAAAAGTGCTATATAAATGTAACTAATTATTAGACATTTTGATCAATAGTTTATAATCCCTACTAATGGTATTTTATGGCCATTTTACATTGATTGTGCACAAGACTTTTAAAGCTTTAATGTTCACTCACAAAGTTGAGAAAGGAAGCTCTGGTCTGCCGGAATGATGGTGTAGTAGAGAGAGAACCAGCCCTCAATGACACCATGGATGAAGCCACAGACAGTAAACCAGCACAGCGCTAACCTTCTCCAGGTGCTCAGACTTCCTCCTCCAATGCTCCTTCCTGTCAGAGTCCAAGCTAACAACATCAACAGTCCTGACACAGAGAACAGGAACGTGACAATCTCCAACATGGAGCGCTCATTTTCTGTGTAGTTTGGGATGGATAGGTCTCTGGGCCAGTACGGGTGACTTACAGGTTCAGCTGCCATCTTTGACATCTACAAAGACACAGAGTCCATCTCATAATCTCAGTGCAACAGCAACTGTACACCAGTCACACAAAATAAATACAAGAGGTAAGGAGGGAAAAATAATCAAATAAACTTGTTATAGTCATGATATGGAACTACATACAAAAATTACACAAGGGCAGTATAAGCAAACAAGACCATGCTGCATATTTACAGTACATGCATGCATTTTTTTTCTAAAGAAGCATTAATTTACACTCGTTTCTACTTACCTTGAATTATTAATAGAAATATTAGCAAACGAAAATGCACAAGGGAGATAAAGAGAAACTGGACTAAAACTAATGAAAGACCTAAGGACAGTTTGAACTGCTAGACGAAATTTATAAACCAAACGTCATAAATGACGGCAAACCTATGAAAACAGATCGCGCCACAGAGTTACAGCCCACTACAATACCCCATGACCAATAAACACTCACGGTGCTGTGGAACCAGACAGCGTGAAGAAGCGCGCTCACGATTTTATTGGATAGTACACGCGGAACACAGCTGACGTCACTCGCAATGAAGACACGGGATTGGCTCCAAACCCACAGACAGGATCATGCTGAAGTGAGGAACCAGATAGTTTCCCACATGGCAGTCATTACTGTTTTTCCCCCCAAACGTAGGAGGTGAAAAACTTAAACTTAAACTTTACTTGACTTTTTTTTTAAACATTCTTCGGACACATTGTTTGTGTTGTTTTTATGCTGAATTGTCCTACCTTATCAAAATGTCCCACTGCATCGCGCATGTATAGCTCTTCATAAAACAATACCGCCAAATAGTACGGTATTTTATCTTTAATTGATTAATGTTACCTTATAAAATAAGCCTCCAGAACAAAATATGGTATTTTGTGGTACAAAATATACCACAAAATTATCTTGTTGGTATATTTTGATAGGTTTATCTTATGATCAGAAAATGCCTCCAGCATTACAATATATGAAGAAGCACAAACTGGGCATGGTACACACAGGGCATTTACTTATTCTTGTTTACAAGAGTGTCAGTGCTTGTGCGACAAAAAAAACGACCTCGTCTTTAATAACTTCGACCCCTGCTGAGTGCACAGTGGAGCCGTCAGAGTAAATACGGCATCATTCTTATGATCACTTAAACCAAAGGCTGTACTTTGTAATCACCACATTTAGAATTATCCAAAATGCAGATGATGTGTGCTGAAATTAAATCAGTGAAATGTTTAAGAATTTAAGAATGTTTAAGTGAAAAAAATCTAAGAAAATATTGCCGCCTTTATATCTTTGCCGTGACCCGGATTCGAACCGGGGTTGCTGCGGCCACAACGCAGAGTACTAACCACTATACGATCACGGCAAGCTACCGAGGCGCTGAAGAAGATGCCGAAAAATGGCTTAAAGAGCACGTCACCAGAAGAGTAGCCACCACCACCACGGTTACTGTTTCTGATTTAATTCGTATCACAGCTATTGTAATTTTGTTGCATGTTACTGTTGTGTGTAAAAGCTAGCTATAAACCGGAGTTACTCATCTCCACTATCCCGCTCAATTTCAAGTTTCCCAGCTCAGAAACACACCATCCAACTTATTATACAGGGCTTGATAATCAACTCAATTTCAAGATAACAGAAAGAGCGAATGATTTTCTAGCTAAAAAGTTTCACCAGTTCCAAACACACTCGAGCTGGATCAGTTATGACTGGAGTTACATGAAAAGGTCCGGGACCCAGCCGTGGTGCTGGAGAAAAGAGCCACATTTTACTACACATTTTAATGTTTTAACTACTATAACACACCCACTTCAACTAAAGCAGGTCAGTTAGGAGCAGGGGAAATACAAAAATGTGTAGGACAGCGGGTTTTGACCCTGTGAGCTAATATAAACAAGGTTAATAGCTAGATCATCGAGTCTAGAAGTTCATGTGCCCAAACATTGACTTAATTGATTGATAACTGGTAAGAACGGTAATTAACAGGATTAACTATATATTATATATATATGTGTGTGTGTGTGTGTGTGTGTGTGTGTGTGTGTGTGTGTGTAAACTATTATAGTTATAAAGACAGATGGCTGCCACATAAACAAGTCCCATATGGTCTAGCGGTTAGGATTCCTGGTTTTCACCCAGGCGGCCCGGGTTCGACTCCCGGTATGGGAATTACAATTTTTCCTCAAGATTTCTTTAATTGTAAATGTTGCTTTAAGCTTGGTGTAAGAAGCTTTTAAAGATGCAGTAGTGCCCAACAGAAAATGTGCGTACGTTGAATTTACACTTTACCATGCAGCAAATATGTCTTTCACTGCTATTCGGCTTTAGCTGAAGATTTAGTTGAAATTGATGGCGTACACATAAATAGATGGTCTAACACGAAAAAAAAGTCACTGGATGTGGTTTATCTACAACATAACATGTTTTGTATAGTTACTTGTGTAAATACTCTAAATTTAATCTGTAAACGTGGCCATTGTTCACAGAGACAGAAAACCGGAAATGTCATAATCTGCTATCAGCTGACTCTTGCTGTCATGTGACCTACAATGGCGACGCCGTGAATGGAGAAAATGCAGGATAGCATACAATAAAAACACAAATAATGTAACACAGTATTTGATTGATTCTGTTATACTGCACGAAGCTGACTATCGCTGTCTGAAATATATTAGCTTTCGTTAAACCTCAGCTGCGAATCACACGTGTGGAAATGGGTCTAGATCCTGCTTCTCTCCTCTTAGACCAGCAGTTACTTCATTTTATGGATCAGCTTGAGAGTCTGGAGGAGAAAAGACAAAAACTTAACACGCTCATAGAAGAGGTAAGGAATTGCAACTGTGATCGTCTGTATTTTAGTTGAATACATTTTGTGTTGTCTTGATCGGATTTATTTTGAGTACCTGTTTTAAACCAGTGTAATTTGTCTTTCCACAGGGATGGTTTAACATTTCCAAGGCCCGTTACTCGATGGGGAACAAGCAGGTCTCAGCCCTGCAGTATGCCAGTGAGATGGAGCCACTTGTACATGTTTATGAAAGGTGCTTATACATATTCCTGGAGTTATTGCAGTGTACTTCAGTAATGTGTAAACATGTAACAAAAATGCAGAGTGATGCACAAAGATAAAATGAAAGATCATAATTGACAGTACAAGAAAATTGCTTCCTGAAGGCTGGCATGTCTCAGGACCTAAGCACAGAAGTGCTTGTACAGTGTAGGAATCATCTCGTTTGTTTGGAAACGCTTGTATTAGCTGCAGTTTTTTACAACCACTACATATACAGTTGAGGTAACAAGTTTACATACGCCTTGCAGAATCTGCAAAATGTTAATGTTTTTTTTTTGTTTGTTTGTTCGTTTTCTTTAAATGAGATGGATCATAAAAATTGCATTTTGTTTTTTATTTAGTACTGCCCTGAATAAGTTATTTCACATAACAGATGTTTACATATAGTCCATAATATACAATAATAACTGAATTTACACAAATGAGCCAGTTCAAAAGTTTACATACATATTATTTTGTTTAAAGATCAAGATCTTTTTTTTTTAAATATATATTTAGTACCACACTTCAAAAGCTACATAAGATACTTACATGTTTACACTGATCATACTTTTCAAAATTTTACACCCCCCTGCCTCTTAATGTATCATGCTGCCTACTTTAGAATCAGTGAATGTTTGCACCTTTTGTAATGGTTGTGTATGAGTCCTAAGTGTGAAAAGATGGATCTCAACATCATATAGCCGCTGTTGGAAAAGGGTCAAATATGCAGAAGATGTTGGAAAAGCATATAATGTACAGGACCTGGAGGATTTTTCTGAAGGACAAACAAGGGACTCATGAACAACTATCACAAAACATAAAAACAGTCGTTGATCATCCAGGTAACAACACACAGTGTTAAGAATTGAGCGTATGTAAACTTTTGAAGTGGTTCATTTGTGTAAATTCGGTTATTATTGTGGACTATATGCAAACATCTGTTATGTGAAATAGCTTCTTCAGGGCAGTACTAAATAAAAAAAAACAAAAATGCACTTTTTTGATCCCATGTTAAAAAAAAATTAACATGTTGCAGATTCTGCAAGGCGTATGTAAACTGATGACAACAACTATACATTATATGCACACCTGTTTTAGTATTTAATTTAAGAGTATGAAAAGTAGTTGGAGTAATCTGGAGAGCAATTTGTCCTTGAATACTTACTGGCACACATTTGTGTTGATCTGAAATGCAGCCGGTCAGAAAAGGATGACGCCGAGTTCAAGTGTGTGCGAATAGAAGACAAACCAGAAGAACTAAAAGAGAGTGATAGAGTAGAGACCATAGGACCAACAGAGGGAGGTAGGACTGAAATGGAAATAATTTTCTAGCTGGCAAATGGATTGTAAATCAGAATAATAATCCATGCTATTTCTCAAGAAATTATGAAATGTACAGAAATTGAATTTTAACAACAGTGGACTTTTACAGTCACAAAATTTTTAAAGCAAAACACTCTTCATTACAGGCCTCAGAAGGCGAGGGAACGTTAAAAAGAAAGAAAATAAGGAAGATGAAGACACTTCCAAAGACGAATGTGAGAAGGAACCTCAGTTTAACTCAACAAGTGAGAAATCGCCATGTCAGCATCAAGATCCTCTGAAATGGTTTGGGATCCTTGTCCCACAAAACCTTAAGCAAGCTCAGGCAGCTTTTAAAGAAGGTAAGTGTAAAACTATGGGAAGTCTGTACAAACACTTTGACCGGCAAATAGCCTTACATAGGCTTTGTAAGCATGGTTTTGAAAATCTTATGGAAAAATTAGTTTATGCAAATTATTAAGTTAGTAGGCACTCTCTGAAGTTAGCAGTGCACCTGTTTGTCCATATGGAATAAGTAAAGCAAGCTACAATACCGTGTTTTATTGCCCCAGGACACTACTTTTGCACATTATAGAGGTGTTTTTTTTTGTAAATGTATGATTTCCGTCCACTTTGTTTTATGGTGGTGAAGTCAGTATGTTCTAAAATTTTGAAGCAGTAAGACATCTAACAAATTTTAAGGTCAAAAACTGTAGCAAACTGTAAACCGTGCCCTTACAAAGCTAACATGTGTAAAACACGAAAACGGATGTAATGAGCTTACCATTGTGGAACACCTCTTTCTTATTAGGTTTTCCTTTGTTTTTTGTTCTTGAGAAATCCTAAACCTCTTTAACTAATCTTTAGGCTATTTTGTTTTTTTTAAATAATGTTTACTAGCAAAACTCTGAAAGAAAACAACTTACTGGATTTTTTTGTGGTCCATAGTAAAATTGTTATTAATGTTACTGTTTTTCTGTGCATTCATATTATATTCATTTTGTTGCATTTTTGCAGTCATTACTCTAGCAGCTGAGATCTCAACCCTGCAGAGTGCGATTGTGAAAACCAGATTGGAGATGCAGACTCAGATGAAGGATAAACAGAAGTTTGTCTCTGAATTGAAAGAATAACGCATCACACATGAGTGTTTAGTTTTTTCCCCCGCTAATTTTATATTTATTTCTCAGATGTTGTACCAGTCCCTTTTATGTACTACAATGTGAGTGATTCTTAACTCAGAAATAAAAAATAAAAAAAAGATTAAATCTTGTAATATGCTTTTTAATGTAGTGATAAATGGTGTGGTTAACAAATGCATGTTTACACACCTTCCTACACACCTACCTTCCTGTCAATTAGTTACAGTAGTGAAAATGTTTTTCATACTTAATTTTGCTAATTGTTACATTTTAAGTGAGGGTTTCTAAAATGTTCTTAAGCTGTTGGATATTTGTTGAATTTCTGGCAACTGGCCAAAAAAAAAAAAAAAAAAAAAACCCAAAGAATTTGGACCAAAATTATTATTTAGAGTTGAGTTCTAACTGTAAATAACATGAAAAGATTTAGTACCAAATGGTGATGTGCTTATTTGCTGATTAAACTTGTTTAGGCTGATCCTGTAGCTTAGCTAACTCTATAGGAGCAAGTTTCAGAATCAGCGTAGTAAAAACAGTTAACATGATTAACCACAATAACAGAAACCTTGTTAGCAAACTTCAGGTAAAGGTCAAGTCTGTCAATCATTTTTTACAAATAAATTACTGCAAAATACAATAGCTGTTTTAGATGCTGTTTAGTTTTAGCTGTGTCTCAGTCCTAATAAACAATCATGTGAAAAAATAAGTACACTCCATAGATTTTTTTTTTCTTAACATATTTGGTCAAGCAAACATTTGATCCTCTTTGAAACAGTGTCTGTTAATAAAGGTGAGACACTCTATCAAATGACACATACAACTGACAATTTGTAGTAATTTTCACAATTTAAATGAACAAAAAAACATCAGTCACATGGAAAAAGTAAGTACACCCCTACATTTATCACACCCTCAAATCCATAAAATTAGAATCAGGTGTTCAAGATTGAGTGCCAGTGATTAGAACCTGCTTAGGGAGTGCAGGTGGAACCTGTCTTATTTATACCCCTCTCATATCTAGTGTCTGGTGTTCCCTTTGCTACTGAGGTGTGTGGTGTCATCATGCCAAGATCTAAAGAGTTCTATAAGGCCTTCAGAAAAAAAGGCTGTGGATGCCTATGAGTCTGGCAAGAGATTTAAAAAGATCTCCAAATTATTTTAAATACATCATTCCACTGTAAGGAAAATGATCTACAAATGGTGCAGATTTCAAATGACTACCAATTTGTCCAGGGCTGTCCGTCCCAGCAAATTCAGCCCAAGAGTAGACAGTCTGATGCAAAAAGAAGTCTCCAAGAACCTCAAAATTTCATCACAGGATCTGTTAGTAAGTCTTGCAACTGCTGGTGTCAAAGTGCATGCGTCTACAATCAGAAAGAGATTGCACAAATTTGACCTGTATGGGAGGTGTGCCAGGAAAAAGCCTTTGCTGTCTAAAAGAACATTAGAGCAAGACTACAGTTTGCCAGTGAGCATATAGGCAAAGACCAGGCCTTTTGGAATAATGTGCTCTGGACAGACAAATCAAAGATTGAGTTATTTGGCCACAGTAACAGCAGACATGTTTGGCACTGACCAAAGACAGCTTTTCAGGAGAAGCACTTCATACCAACTGTGAAGCACGGTGGTGGAAATGTTATGTGGTTTTGTTCAAGTATATCAGCTTTATTAATAGGCACTGTTTCAAAGACAATCCAATGTTTGCTTGTCCAAATATGTCAAAAAAGCCAACAGTTTCCATGTGGTGTACTTATTTTTTTCACATGACTGTAGAATAGCATGGTGCTTATCTTTTAAAGAATGATAATTATTTTATCAGTTATGGAAGTATTTTCCAGACTATTTTAAAAAAAACGAATTGCAAATTGTATTTGAAATTGCGTTTTCTATTTGTGGCTGCATAAATTGTGACGTAATTCAAACAAAAATGCGAATCGTGCATTACCGTTTGCATTTCGTTTACACAAATGTAAAACATCTGCCAAACTTGAAATGGAAAAGCAAAGTCCACTTGCAATTGCACTTCCCATGATGAGTTATCATATCGCAATAGAAATGACCCCTTTTTCTATTTCACTTCCTCAGTGTTGGGGACATGGTGGCTTAGTGGTTGACAGTGATTGACAGAGCTACCTTGTCTTGCACCTCCAGGGTTGGGGGTTCAATTCTCACTTCCATCCTTTGTGTGTGGAGTTTGCATGTTCTCCCTGTGTTTCAGTGCTCTGGGTACTCCAGTTCCCCCCCCAGTCTAAAGACGTGCTGTATGATTGCCAAATAGTTTTGCGTGTGTGTGACTGTGCCCTGCAATGGGTTGGCACCCCGCTTTGTGCCCAGAGTTCCCTGGGATAGGCTCCAGGCTACCCATGACCCTGTGTAGGATAACTGGTACAGAAAATGGATGGATGGACTTCCTCAGTGTCATGTATGAAGCCTGCCAAAATTGAAATGGAATCACCTTGTTGGGAGTGGAAGTATACTATGGGGCGTGTTTGTATTTGGATGTGACGTCAATCACAGTCCACCGCATTTCAGAGCGCCTTGCGGTCGACGCCCAAGAAGGCAAATGTGCTGAACAGACGATTGTGCTGCCAAATACAAACACACCCCATAGTATATTCCCACCCCCAACACTGACTGACAGGTTTATGCGCAAGGCATCGGAAATGCAAATGCAAAGGGAACTGATTTCATTTGAGTTTTAGCAGAGTCCATACACAATGCTGAGGAAATGAAATAGCAAAGAGGATACTTGCTATTGCTATTTTGATATGACATGGTCATAACTCATAAGACATGGGAAATACTATGGCAGATGGACTTTGCTTTTCCATTTGAAATTTGGCAGACACTGTCCGTTCGTGTAAGAGAATTAAGTAACAATTTATGCATCCACAAATAGAAAATACAATTGCAAAAATAATTTAAAAATAGAAAATAGTCTGGAAAATACTTCCATAATCAGTGTTTATGATTAATAAATGTAAAATTAACTATATTATTATTTTAGTGTTATTAAAGACAATGAAATATCAGTTGCCTTGACTGCTTTCAAAATATTGGTATTGGCATCATGAAAAACATTGGCCATCCGCTAGTACTAATTTGCACTTCACTTTAAACTGGGTTGAAAATCTTTGCTTAAAAAGACACTGTTGTCAGTCTCATCCAAAGAGTGATGTCAGAATCTAGCCACCTGTATATTTATCCATATAAGAAAAATGTATGCATGACGGAATGCCAAATTAAAAATGTGTATCACTGAATGCATCACTATATCTTTCAAAATATTCTTTAATAAATACACAAATAAACAAATGCATCAATTGATTAATAAATACATCAATGTTTTATTTAATGTTACTTAATGATTTATAGGCGTTCATGCTTCAACATACGAAATCACAAAATCACAGTACGAATATGTCAATATAATATAATATAATATATGTGTTTTAGGGTGGACTTTCTCTTCTTCCCTCATTGAACGTATTTTGTACTGTCCAATCACAATGGCAGGCCTGTTGTCCAATCAGAACAATTTATCCGGGCGGCTGTGGCTCAGGTGGTAGAGTGGGTTGGCTACTAATTGTAGACAATTGCGGTTCCCAGTCCACATGACTCCATGTGCCGAAGTGGCTTTGGGCAAGACACTGAACCCCAAGTTGCTCTCAATGGCAGGCAAGTGCCTTGCATGGTAGCTCTGCTGCCAATGGTGTGTGAGTGTATGGGTGAATGAGACACAGTGTTTTCACACCTAGTTCATTTGAGCCCTCCAAACGTTCTTGGAGGAGTTCAGCATGTACAGGTGCATCTCAATAAATTAGAATGTCGTGGAAAAGTTCATTTATTTCAGTAATTCAACTCAAATTGTGAAACTCGTGTATTAAATAAATTCAATGCACACAGACTGAAGTAGTTTAAGTCTTTGGTTCTTTTAATTGTGATGATTTTGGCTCACATTTAACAAAAACCCACCAATTCACTATCTCAACAAATTAGAATACTTCATAAGACCAATAAAAAAAAAAAAAACAACTTTAGTGAATTGTTGGCCTTCTGGAAAGTATGTTCATTTACTGTACATGTACTCAATACTTGGCAGGGGCTCCTTTTGCTTTAATTACTGCCTCAATTCGGCATGGCATGGAGGTGATCAGTTTGTGGCACTGCTGAGGTGGTATGGAAGCCCAGGTTTCTTTGACAGTGGCCTTCAGCTCATCTGCATTTTTTGGTCTCTTGTTTCTCATTTTCCTCTTGACAATACCCCATAGATTCTCTATGGGGTTCAGGTCTGGTGAGTTTGCTGGCCAGTCAAGCACACCAACACCATGGTCATTTAACCAACTTTTGGTGCTTTTGGCAGTGCGGGCAGGTGCCAAATCCTGCTGGAAAATGAAATCAGCATCTTCAAAAAGCTGGTCAGCAGAAGGAAGCATGAAGTGCTCCAAAATTTCTTGGTAAACGGATGCAGTGACTTTGGTTTTCAAAAAACACAATGGACCAACACCAGCAGATGACATTGCACCCCAAATCATCATAGACTGTGGAAACTTAACACTGGACTTCAAGCAACTTGGGCTATGAGCTTCTCCACCCTTCCTCCAGACTCTAGGACCTTGGTTTCCAAATGAAATACAAAACTTGCTCTCATCTGAAAAGAGGACTTTGGACCACTGGGCAACAGTCCAGTTCTTCTTCTCCTTAGCCCAGGTAAGATGCCTCTGACGTTGTCTGTGGTTCAGGAGTGGCTTAACAAGAGGAATACGACAACTGTAGCCAAATTCCTTGACACGTCTGTGTGTGGTGGCTCTTGATGAATTGACCCCAGCCTCAGTCCATTCCTTGTGAAGTTCACTCAAATTCTTGAATCGATTTTGCTTGACAATCCTCATAAGGCTGCGGTTCTCTCGGTTGGTTGTGCATCTTTTTCTTCCACACTTTTCCCTTCCACTCAACTTTCTGTTAACATTCTTGGGTACAGCACTCTGTGAACAACCAGCTTCTTTGGCAATGAATGTTTGTGGCTTTCCTAGTGAACCAACCTGAGAGACCATTTTGAAGGCTCAGGAAACCTTTGCAGGTGTTTTGAGTTGATTAGCTGATTGGCATGTCACCATATTCTAATTTGTTGAGATAGTGAATTGGTGGGTTTTTGTTAAATGTGAAGCAAAATCATCACAATTAAAAGAACCAACGACTTAAACTACTTCAGTCTGTGTGCATTGAATTTATTTAATACATGAGTTTCACAATTTGAGTTGAATTACTGAAATAAATGAACTTTTCCACGACATTCTAATTTATTGAGATGCACCTGTATATGTGAACAAACCAAGTGATCTCAGACCCCCCTAAAAGGACCCAAAAGCAAACTGTACTCAGACCACCTCTGGAGGTGGTCTGAGTACAGTTCGTTTATGGATCCGTTTGTGGTTCGATTTCTTCCTGATATGTGAAAGCAAAGTGCTTTGCGTTTCATTTTGACGTGTGTACCTGGAGGCTTGCCTTGAATACCCAAAATCCACTGCTGCACAGAAAGCTGGGGTCTGAGTTCTAATGAAGTGTGAACAATGGTGTGAACAAGAAAGGGTCTGGGATCACTTCAATGCTGAAGAGGACCAAAAAAAGAACCAGGTTCTCTTTTGAGTCCACTATATTGTGAACACCAAAAGGACTGAGGTCACTTTCGGCTGGTTCCCTTTTTGGTTCACGTTAAGTGAACTTGGTTTGGTTCTTTTAAAACGAACTATATGTGAAAACACCCTAAAGCGCATTGTGAACTGCGAAGGTTCACAATGCGCACTATATAAGTGCAGACCATTTACCACTTATCCTAAAGGAAGCCCACCCTTCATTTGCATGTTGAAGCAAGAAGTCCTTCAATAAATGCTTAAATAAACCTATAAACATATTCCCCAATAAATAATTAAAAACATAATTAATTAATTAAGAAACAAGTTAAATGCTTTATGAAACTTTTTTTTGTACTTGTTTGTTTGTTTGATCAGTTAGCCAATCAGTTGGTTAGCTAGTTAGTTAATAGAAATATACGGATTTAATTTTGTGGCACTTTCCGTCCATAAAAACGCACTTTTGTTTTAAAATTTGAAAATGACAATGTAGCCATCAGTTCCCTCGGCTTCACAGGACGAAAACAGCTAGATGTACAAGTTAGGTTTGGTTTTACTTAATGATAATGGATAAGTTGCCGAAGTGAACGAAAACTAATTACCAAGAGAAACCGTTTAGCCAACCAGTACCTTAAGAAAACCATAAATCCTAGTCAGACACATTTTTCATCTTGAGTGCGTCTGTTTTCCCCCCTCCTCTAGGTGGAAATGAAAATGGTGGAAGGAAAAACCCTCCCCTTTACTGGGTACTTCCGGCTGTCCAAAACGCTAGCACACACACACACACATAAACATACACATACAGAACTGTTTACAGCCGCCAGGTGTTAACCTTGTTGTGTGTCGTCTGATTCTGGCACGGGACCGTGAATACGCAGCGTTTTGTAGGTTAACTGCATACCTTTAACCATAATGCGCAAACGATACGTTTGGTGTAACATTAGCTGAACACGCACTTGCAGACTACAAGCGTGTTGTCATGTAGGACAACGCTGAAGATACAGAAGATCATCATCAAGCACTGGCTATTGAACCGGGACGCCATCACAGAATTGTGCAAAAGCGCAAAGCAGATAGCTGTCGATTGTTGAAGGTGTAAAGGTGTCGCGTTGCTTCAGACTCGGAGGATTTCACATTCACAGATGGCGTCAAATTCCCGCGTGTCCATTCTGGATTATTTCAATATTGTCTTTGAGGGCGAAAATGGCAAAATTGAATCTAACTGCAAAGCTTGTGGCACAAGGATACAAGCAAAGCGGACAGTTACCTCTAACTTCGTTACACATTTGAAGGTAAGTGACTTAAAGTGTATGCATTTTCTGGACTTCATACAATTCAGTCAGATGCTAATTAGAAAATGCTATGGGCCTATACATGTATTTGCAAATGCATTCCCCTTATTAGGACGCATATTTTGAGCTATAATTCAAATTTAGTTACAGAATGTGTATTTGTATTTTCACTGTCAATGAGCTAACGCTGTCAATCAAGCGATGTGGACTTTTTGGTGTGGACTTAAAATAGTCCAATTCGCATAGCTAATCCATACTGGCATGTTTTTGGAAGGTGGGAGGAAACCAGAGAACCCAGAGTAAACCCAAACTGTGTGAGAGAACTCCACACAGCCAGTAACCAGAGCTTAGGATCGAACTGGGGATCCTGGTGCTTTGAGGCAGAACTTAAATTTGATTTCTTCTTGTTTCTGACTGAAGGGATTTTTGTCAGGGTGGAAGAGTTTGGAAGAATCTATTTTGTTTCATGTATTTAATTTACTGCAGTGACCTTATTTCTATTGATGCACCATTTCACCTGTCAAATCACTACATTTAATCATAATTATAGCATGCACATGTAATAGAATATGCACCTATGCATAGAAAAATACTCCAGTTTACCTATTTTGCAAGGAAGAATGCAGGACGTTCGGTTGTGCAGACATAATTTCCCTTCAATATTCCAACACGGTGCATTTGATTGACAGGGCTACCTTGTTGATAATGAAAATGCAAATTCATACAGGACTGCAACAGAGTTTTATTTTTGGATGAGTTGGAGCGTGAGGAAGGAAACATGCAATATCAAAAAGAGGAATTGCTATTACTTTTTCAATATTTCAGAATCATAACTCTTAAGAGATTGAAAATGAAATGTCAAATGGACTTGCATTTTATTTTTTGGCAGCCATTATACATTGTGCAAAAATGCAAATGCATGTTTTGCAATTGAATTTGAATAATGGTTCATTGAATCAGCATTCTCTAATTAGCATTTGAATGATGTCTGGACATGCTGCCATAGTGATGGACAATTGATTATATATATTAAAAAGGGTTGTTCGTTTTCCCTATCAGAAAGGGTTCAAAGTAGAACCTTTTTAGGGAGCGAGGAACCCTTAACTATTCAAAATATACTTATATACTTTATGTATGTACACATAAAAGAATATACTGTATGCCTTCATGATAGCAGGGGATGATAAACAACAAAGAATACATGCAAGTTTTTGGTGTTTTTGGTGTTTTTATATTAAAATGTTCAATAACCAGTAACATCCATTTTCTTTCCCACTTTCAGCGTAAACATCAAGCAATGTATGATGAGTTTTTGAGGAAAAAAGATGTCAAAAGAGAGGCCTATTCTTCTGGGGCAGTGCAGTCTTACACACCCATAAGTGGGGCCAGTCGAACAGCTTCTCAGAGTGGGGCAGGAACAACCAAATTTGACCGGAGTGATCCACGGCAGTCCCTCATTTCTGAAACAATTGCCAAGATGATCATCCGTGACCTGCAACCTGTGCAGATTGTAGAGAATGAGGGCTTCCGTGAGCTACTTAAGCTCCTTGAGCCTCGTTACGTCCCAGAGCCGAGCCATTACATACAGAAGCAGCTCCTCCCGACTTACAGCTACCAAGTACAGCTAGCAACCAAGCTGGCTCTCTCAGGAGTCGAGTCCTGCAGTATCACCCTAGACCTGTGCACGAGCAATACTGTGTCTGTCAACAACAGTTCTGGCTACCTGGGAGTGACATGCCATTTCATAACCCCAGACTGGCATATCAAATCCACACTGTTATCATGTATTCCTCTCCAAAATTATAGGGACACTCAGCGCATGCTCACTGAGTTTGGTGAGATCTGTCATGTTCATGATATCTCGGGTAAGGTGTTTCGCATCGTTATTGATCCCTCCCCTTGTGAAAGCCGATCTACCTTCCGCCTGCCTGGTTTTTATCTCCATGGTAATGGTGTTGTGGAAGATGAGGAGGAAGATAGTAGTGATGAAGAAAATGGTGCAGGCGAAGGTATGAATGCTGTTAGTGGAGCAGAAGAGCAGAATTCTTTAAATCAGTGCCTTGGTCGTTGTAGGATAGACTGCTTTGCCCATTCACTGAGTCAGTGCATACGAGAAGGGATCTGTTCCTCCTCTCAGATATCCAAGACTCTCACTAAAGCAGCTTGCTTCTACAACTATGTTGTTACTACAGTGACTCCTGAAAAACTTAGTAAAGTGTTTGTTCCTGGCACAGTAGGAAATGTACAGTGCCCATCAGCTTTGAACAGGCACTGGAATACCCAGCTAAAGACAATGCGACAAATGCTTGAATCATTGGATTTTTTGGAGGACATCGTGGACAGAAATGACTTGGCTCTCAACAGTGTTGAAAAAGCCACTCTGCAAGAACTGGTTGAGATCTTGGAACCTTTTGAGGAAGCCACAGATATGGTCCAGGGAGACAAGCATGTGTCTATCAGTCTTGCCCTGCCCAGCGTCTTGGGCCTACGTAAGCACCTGGCAGAAGTTGTGACACACCACTGTTCAGGACTGGTAACAGGATTGACTCATGCACTGGACCAGAAATTAGCTGGCATCTTGGAGGATCCTCTATTTGTGACCGCCACTACCTTGGACCCACAGTTCAAGCTTTCTTGGAGCAGTGACCGGGACTGGCACAAGCAGGTTCTGCTGGAGGAGATGGGAAAGCACACCCAGCCTGTGAGTCCACCAGAGCCCAGTTCAGATGCTCAGCCATCCCCATCTAAACGCAGCAGACTATTCTCTTTCATCAAAGAAAGGCCATCCACACAGGCCAAGAGTATGGAGCAGGAGCTGGCTGCATACCTGCATGAGGAGCCCACAGATGAAGATCCCCTGCAGTACTGGAAACGCAAGTCTATTGATTTTCCTCTACTTTCACTAGTGGCCAAGAAAGTGTTTACAGTGCCAGCTACAGCAACAGCAGTGGAAAGGATATTCTGTCTCGTGGGCAAAACCCTAAGACCTGTACACTGCCGACTCCTTCCAAAAAACTTAGATACACTGATTTATTTGAAGGCCAACTACAGCATATTGTGGTCTTAACTGCTTTAAAATTGCATATTTGCTGGATACAGACAGTAGATTTTAGAGTTCTTGGATTTTTCTTAATCAAAGGATGCCTCAAACCCAAAATCTATGAGCATAAAACTGCAGATTCACCCAAAGTAACATTAAACTGTTTTAGTCCGAGACATTTATTGAATCAGTCATGTGGCATGTTTTACACACTTAACCCATTGTTGTCTGTACTTGGTTTTTTACATCAATTGTGTTTACATTTTTTTTTTTTTTAATCAGACTCTCATGCAGAGTAATTCAAGCATAGAGCTGAGCAGTTGAGGAATGTGAGCCTAATCAGGGACACAACGGTTGCCCTCTTGCAGTCCTGAAAGAGAACTTGCTAGTTCAGAGCCTTAGCTGCTGACCTATGACTACCCCCGTTATAAAATCCAAATAAACGACAATTATTATGACAAAATATTAAGTTAACAACAATAATAAAGTTGCTCCTTAACACAACTGATTCTTAAAAAGCATCAAAATGCAGAACCTGGGCTCCCATGTGGTGCAGTAGACAAGTGTTTGTTCTATCATCGGGAGATCACGAGTTTGAATACTTACCATGCCACTGCCATCCGTGGTAAAATTGGGGAGGAAATGGGGAAAAGTGAAAGAAAATCCGGTTTCCAAAGAACACAGTTCTTAAGGGCAGTTCATGCTGGATGTGTGTCACAAACAACAGTTATGGCTTGTGCTTGATGGGTTTATGCGCCAAAGTTATACAACATTTGACAGACATGCCCCTGTGTAAGAGCTCCATGCTACTGTTGATGGTCAAGTCATGCAGTGTCAATGTGAACAGGACAGAGTAAAAATAGAGAATTTTGAAAAAGGCTGGTGGGGTGTATATAACTTATCAACGAGAGAACAATTAGATTACATCTATATGGTGCATTGGCATTGCATAAAAGTTATACTTTCCTATCTCTCACCTCCCTTTTTTCTGTTTGCCCCCATAAAAGTAACATACAACTCAATTAATTCGTTGATTCATTCAGTAACTGCTGTACCATGGAGTTGCAGTGGATCTGGAGCATGGGGACACTGGGCACAAGGTGGGAATACACCTTGGGTGGGATGCCAGTTCCATAAAAAGTGTTTGTGTGCCACAACCATCTGTGGCCAGGAGCAAAGGTAGCAAAGATGACCACGCTGCCTGGGCATACTCTCTCTCTTTTGTCAATTACAGTGACACTAGCCAATTGTGGGCATATTTCAAACCTTTTCAAATACATACACTAATTAGAAAATGCTCATTCAAACATGTGTGAACAATTTAAGACATAATTCAAATTCAGTTGCAAAACATACTGTATTTAAGAACAACAACAACATACAATGGCTGCCAAAATTAAAATGCAAAGCTCATTTGACATTTCATTTTCAGTATTTAACAAGGTATGGTTCCGCCTTATTAGAAACGCAGTACCAATCACTCCAGTTGCACTTACGATGAGGACACATCACTGAAAACTGACATGTGAGAGAACATACAAAACTCCATACAGACAGCACCATGAGCTCAGGATCAATCAATCACTTGCTGAGATTGATTCCAGGACTGGGAAGGCCAGTGATGATTATTCCCCAAGCAGACGGAGGCATATTTTCTATAGCTCTTAGAATTGAGCACGTCTTCGGAGTTAACCATTCATAGAAGACTGGATGTATTTCCCGGACTATTTTCAAAACTAACTGAGTTTTTATATTTGTGGACGCATAACTTGTGACATAATTCAAATGAAAATGCAAATCGCACATCACTGTTTGCATTTTTTGTTTACACAAATGTACAGTGTCTGCCAAATTTCAAATGGAAAAGCAAGGTCTATTTGCAATTGTAATTCCCATATCTGACAAGTTATGACCCTATCATATCGAAATATCAATAGCAATTACCCCGTTTGCGATTTCACTTCCTAGGCGTCGCATATATTCAAATGGAATCTCAAATCCCTTTGCATTTGCATTTCCGATGCCTTGCACAAAAACCTGTCAATCAGTGTTGGGGGTGGGAGTCTACTATAGGGTGTGTTTGTATTTGGAAGTGACAATTACAGTCCACCGCATTTTAGGTTTAAATGTGTTTTATGTGTTTAGACATGTTACAAAAAAATTAAATATGAAATTAAACCTTACAATTTAAAACAAAATGTCAACATTTACAATCAAATACAACAAGGTTATCAGCAATAATATGAATATAGGCATATTCCTTGGTTGGGGTCGTTATAGAAAGTTTTTTATTTTTTATTTAAATGCAATACAAAAACAGGCCTTATAGTAATATTTCAATAATCTCAAAAACAAAAATAACTGAGCAGCAGCAGCAAAAACACATACTAGGGGTTAACATTTAAAGTAAATTTTCAATAAATCAACTAAAAGTAGGGCATTCTTATTACAGATTTTCTTTAGAGATTTGTGAAACCTCATCAACTAGTTTTGGAGAGACAGAAATCTGGGAGTGTTTTTGAAAAACCTACATTTATGTATATAATATTTAGCTAAGTTCAGAATGTTATATACCATAAATTTTCATATCCCCAGTCAGGTATTAAATATTTCGTCTTTACTGAAAGATGGAATCTTTCAAGCTTTCATTTTTTTTTTCTTCAAATTTTATTATTATTATTATTATTATTATTATTATTATTACTATTTATTTATTTATTTTATTTTTTTTAAAGAAAATTTGCAAGAATAAAACAAATGTTCCAGTGTAGATATTATACATATTACAATCCATATTAAAGCTGTGTCTTAAGAACTCATTACATGGGCAGATATCATTCATAATTATAAAATGAACTTCCTTAGCTTTGGGTAAGATTTGAAAAGAGAGCTATTTTGTTCTAATTTTTTCCCACCTCATCCACAGAACAGTCAAAACACAAGATTTGTCTTTCTGACCTGAACAGGAAAAGATTCCATGGACAGGACAGATCTTAGAACACTGTTGCTACACATTTTATCCAAAAAAAATTGTGTCCAGAAATGACTAGGTTGATCCATCTTGGCACCACAGGAGAGTAAACCATTGAGCATCAAATTAGTTGAGAATGAACAGCTTTGAGCAATGTCAATGTTAAAAGCACTGGCACAATCGTCTGTTCAGAACATTTTCCTTCATGGCCATTGACTGTGACTGATGTCACTTCCAAATATGCCCTGTATACTCCCACCCCCAACACTGATTGACAGATTTCTGTGCAATGCAAATGCAAAGGGAATTGCAATTCTATTCAAATTTTTGGTAGGCTCCATATGCGACATAGAGGAAGTGAAATAGCAAACAGGGTAATTGCTATTGCTATTTTGATATGACAGGGCCATAACTCAAGACATGGGAAATGCAATTGCAAATGGACTGTGCTTTTCCATTTTAAATTTGGCAGACATTGTATGTTCGTGTAAATGAAAAATGCAAACGGTAATACGCAATTTGCATTTTCATTTGAATTATATCACAATTTATGTGTCCACAAATAGAAAACGCAATTTCCTTCCTTCTGCTCACTGAGTAATTTCGAAGTCAGTGACAGCAGGTGGGTAATTTTTATCCTAACACAATTTTGTTGTTGTGTTCTGATGTTACTCCCAACCAGAAAGTCCCCAGCAAAGATTATACATACACAACATCTGATCCGCTCATGGCTACCAATTTATGCTGCACTTAAAATAACACCATGTGTCATAAACTGATCTAAGATCATTTTCCTCCACTGCATCCATTAAAATATCAAAAGCGAATAAACAAAGTTTACAATAGCATTTTTTCTCTGCATGTTAGTTAGGAAAAAAGGTTTATGAAACAAATAGATGTGATGGAACGAACAGTGATGACAAAGCAGTTTAAGCTAAACACAGTTTGTTTCTATGTTGCTCAGTGGGAGATTATCTTCCATTATCTTCAATTAACACCACATTATAAAATTGCTTTGCTTATCCTGTAGTGCAGCAAATGCATTATAACAGACCCATGGCATTTATCCTGTGTGCATAGTATTTACTGTACCTAATGCACAACCCGATGATCTATTGAAGAAAGAACTAGAATACCTGTCAAGTAAGAAGACTGTTATGGCAATAATATTTTCTTTCTGTTTAAATTTTCTCATGTATAGTTGTTTATCTGATTTGGCCTGACTGAAATGTACCCCACTGCCAGGGCTTCATTGACCTTTAGTTGGCCTTGATGTGGGGGCATTATGGCGTAGAGTTTAGTCTGTGGCAGTATCTGAAGGGACTGACTTACACTGGAGACACTGCCAAAAGTGTTTATTAATAAACTGTGTTGTCTGTGTGTAGACAACTTTAATATCCAGCAGAATGGGGGAGTCAAACACATAGGTCTGACTATGTACAAGTATATTATAAAGAACAACAACCTCTTGTCTTTGAATTTCAATTGAAAAAGAAACAATGGTCTGGAAATGACACCTGTTCACAGAAATAATGTCACTGGTACTGGTCCCATTGACGTGGAGGGTTCAAAATAACAGAATGCACACAGACCTGCCCCCCTGTATTATCCTAGGTTCTTTTTATAGCATGTGAACAGGAGAGAGCAGCTGCCCCTCTATTTCCTGGTGACATTCACTTGCTCCATATTCTCTGTAGACTGAAATCACCTCTACACACTCACTGCCAGACTTTAGTCCGTAGCTCTGTCCCTGGCTTACTGATACATAAGCTGCTGTATTTCTCCAACCTCAGCTAGGTACTGATCTCAGTCATGGCAGACAGAAAGGCCACCAGCAGGGTAAGCACAGTAAAAAGGAAAGAGAAGAATGTGGAGAGCAAGGCTGAAAAAGAGATGGAGAGAAAATTAGAAAACAACACAGAGAGCGACGAACAGAAGGAAAAAGAGAAGGTGAAAAAGAAGCCGGAGTCAGAGGATGAGAAGCCAAAGGGAAATGGGGAGACAGCCGAGGGGGCTCAGGGAGGTGCTGAGGATGGAGAATTTCAACTGGAGCCTATAGAACTGCCTCCATTTGAGATCATCGTAGGGTAAGTTTAACTCATAATTAATCCAGTCACTCTTGCTATGCTCTTTAATCATTGATTAACTAATCTCAAGGGTTTGTCACTGCTACAGAACTGTGGATATTTATAGTAGAATACAAGTCACCCTAGTATTATACGGTTCTATCTGGGTTAAGACCGAATGGGAGATAATATGAAGTTACAAAGCCAATAATAGATAAAGTGGCTTCTATTACAGCAGTTGACTGATAAATGAGAATATGGAATAACATGATGTTATATGTGATTAATATATGATTTATTGAAATAACTGCTTCCATCACAACTTGTAGGCTTGAGTTATGACACTTCAGCCAGTTTTGCTTTATTTCAAGTTTTGCACACCATGCTCAAAAGTTCATCAATGTTGTTTAATAAGGTTAGAGCTAATATTAACACTGAGTACAGGATGAGCATTTGCCCACTGCCAATATAACTATAGTCGGCATATTAAACTTTTATACTGCAGTAACTATGGAATCATTTGCCAAGGTTTAGAATATAACACTACTATATTATATATAATATCATTATTACATTTATCTTTTTACTTGACAAAAACACAAACAATGTGTTAGATGTCTAACTAGTTAGCTTAGATCTGCTAGCTTTATTTATGAAAATGACTTCTGGCAATTTACAAAGAACAATATGCCTGTTAATATAATAGACAATAAAATGTTAGTCGTAGTAATTCAATTCAATTCAGTGATAGCGCTGAAGTCAGTTGTAGGTTGTGAATTCAAATCCTGTCAAACATATTTTTCAAAATCTCACTGAACATTGAACTGCCTTTGCTGGGGATATCTTCAATATTGTTCAAATTGTTCAAGATGCCTGTGAAGACCATGGACACATGTGGATATCCAAATGTGAACTTGATTCCCTCAAGTAGGACAGGTTCCTGGATTAACATCCCTTTGTCATCAGTGAACACCTCTTCTTCCACCCAAACCTACTTGAAAATTCCCTCCAGAACACACCACTCACTAAGTTATTGTGTGGCTCTATATTTCCATTCTTAAAATTAAGCAAAATTGGTTTTATTTGTGAAAAATATTGAAACATTGGCCATATCTAATATATAAATATAATATATGGTGGCAGTCAACCCTTTAACCCCAAACAAGCATTCTTAGTAGCCAGTATGATAGCACGCTAATGTAGATAGGTATGAATACAAAGTACTAGGAGTCCTCAATTAAATGAATGATAAAACTAATTAAGCTTCTATACTTTAAGTGATTCCATGATTTTGTCCAATCTACATGAACTGAAATCAGAGCAATACAATAGCTTTCCTGTTTGGAAACTGACCAATTCATCTACAGAGTTTTTTTTTTTCAAGCATCCCAGGGTTAGAAGAAGTAGGAAGCACACTGATGACTTCAGATGGATGTGATTGGTTCAAATACATATGGTTTCAGGAAGAACATGGGATGTTGATGTCCTACTTGAAGAAATCACTGCTATCACAATGAGCATCTTTTAAATAGGGAGCATGAAAATCAGTGATAATATTTTCCACGATAAGAACAAGTTGTAAAAGATAACATATAACCAATTATTGGCACATGCTGTAAAGTGAAAACTTTGGGGATTTCCATTCCTCTCTGTACCTTCCCAGAGATCGTCTCATCCCGTCCTTCTTCAAGTTCCAGTTCAAAAATGTGGAGTACTCTTCAGGCCGAAACAAGACCTTCCTATGCTATCAAGTGGACATAAAGGGTGGTGCAGCAGAACCTGATGGTCTTCGTGGGTACTTGGAAGATGAGCACTCAGGTGCTCATGCTGAGGAGGCCTTCTTCCAGCAGGTGTTACCTCAATATAACAAATCGCTGCAATACACAGTCACCTGGTATACATCATCCAGTCCCTGTGCAGCATGTGCCACTAAATTAGCAGAGATCCTGAAGGCCAGAAAAACGCTGCGCCTCAACATTCACTGCTCCCGCCTCTTCCTGTGGGAGGAGCCTGAAATACAGGCTGGGCTGAAGGCCTTGGTGAAAGCAGGGTGCAAACTGCGGATGATGAGGCCAGTGGACTTCACCTACGTATGGTCCACTTTTGTGGAAAATGAAGAAGACAGTTTTACACCATGGGAGGACTGTCAAGATAACTATGAGTACTACGATGAGAAGCTGACCAACATTCTGCAGTAGGGTAGGTGCATCATTGAACAAGTTTTTATAATCAGGAGGTGTGCCTGGTCAAACATATCCAAGAGTGCACAAAAGCTTGAGGTCAGTTTCAAAACTGTCATAGCTTAATGCTTGCTTAAATCTGAAATAGAACTGTTCCCAGACAAAGGGCGTTTCAGTAGCACTAGTCGATTCAATCTGAGTTAGCTTTATTATTAGAAATCTGTCATTTTTCTTCATTCACTAAAAGTTCCAAAAACTAAACAACTTTTCTCTTTTCCCCCTAGGATTTAACTCTTAAAGGACACAGTTTTCCTTTCACTGCACGTGCATATTTTATCTGCTGGAATGTTGTGTTGTTCTGTTCACTGTCTGTCCAACACAGAACCACAATTATGTATCTGAATTGTCCTTAAAACTTGATGGACAATAATGGAGTACAAATACTGCACAGTTGTAATTAACCACCACCTTCTATTGTTCGTACATTACTCTATTATTTACACTTTGGGAATTGTACTCTATTTACATTAAATGGAATCTAATTTAGACACCATTCTAGTACATTGTAACATTAATGAATTTATATTTTGTACATTTTTAAAGATACATTTAAACACAATATTCAAATGATTCACTTAAGGGGGCATTACAGTATATACATTATACATTTACTTTTGATACTAAACAGATACATTTACTCTACTCTAAAAGGTGCATATTTTATTGTCATTACTTAATTTTCCGAAAGGTTCTGAAGTTATTAATATTATTCATGTGAACAGTTCTTTCACCACTGGGTCAATTCATGTGAAATCACAGGAGGCTCCCAAGGGACCATCTCAGATCAGGCTTGTATGTGCATTAGTTTCTGAGATATAGAGGCTTTGAAAAGGTGTGGCCCAAAAATCTATATCTACATTCTCTCTCTCTCTCTCATATATATATATATATATATATATATAAAATACAGTGGGGGGGGGGGGGGAGTATTTGATCCCCTGCTGATTTTGTACGTTTGCCCACTGACAAAGAAATGATCAATCTATGATTTTAATGGTAGGTGTATTTTAACAGTGAGAGACAGAATAACAACAAAAAAAAATCCAGAAAAACACATTTCATAAAAGTTATAAATTGATTTGCATTTTAATGAGGGAAATAAGTATTTGACCCCTTCGACTTAGTAATTCTTGTTGGCAATCACAGAGGTCAGATGTTTCTTGTAGTTGGCCACCAGGTTTGCACACATCTCAGGAGGGATTTTGTCCCACTCCTCTTTGCAGATCCTCTCCAAGTCATTAAGGTCATTTTCAATGCCCTGGCTGAGGGAAGGAGGTTCTCACCCAAGATTTGACAGTACATGGCCCCGTCCATCATCCCTTTGATGCGGTGCAGTTGTCCTGCCCCCTTAGCAGAAAAACACCCCCAAAACAATGTTCCCACCTCCATGTTTGACGGTGGGGATGGTGTTATGACTTGGGGTCATAGGCAGCATTCCTCCTCCTCCAAACACGGCGAGTTGAGTTGATGCTAAAGAGCTCGATTTTGGTCTCATCTGACCACAACACTTTCACCCAGTTCTCCTCTGAATCATTCAGGCAAACTTCAGACGGGTCTGTACATGTGCTTTCTTGAGCAGGGGGACCTTGCGGGTGCTGCAGGATTTCAGTCCTTCACGGCATAGTGTGTTACCAATTGTTTTCTTGGTGACTATGGTCCCAGCTGCCTTGAGATCATTAACAAGATCCTCCCATGTAGTTCTGGGATGATTCCTCACTGTTCTCATGATCATTGAAACTCCATGAGGTGAGATCTTGCATGGAGCCCCAGACCGAGGAAGACTGACAGTTTCTTCCATTTGCGAATAATCACACCAACTGTTGTCACCTTCTCACCAAGCTGCTTGGCGATGGCCTTGTAGCCCATTCCAGCCTTCTGTAGGTCTACAATCTTGTCCCTGACATCCTCGGACAGCTCTTTGGTCTTGGCCATGGTGGAGAGTTTGGAATCTGATTAATTGATTGCTTCTGTGGACAGGTGTCTTTTTACAGGTAACAAACTGAGATTAGGAGCACTCCCTTTAAGAGAGTGCTCCTGAACTCAGCTCATTACCTGTGTAAAAGACACCTGCGAGCCAGAAATCTTGATGATTGATGGGGGATCAAATACTTATTTCCCTCATTAAAATGCAAATCAATTTGTAACTTTTTTGAAATGCGTTTTTCTGGATTTTTTTTTGTTGTTATCCTGTCTCTCACTGTTAAAATACACCTACCATTAAAATTATAGATTGATCATTTCTTTGTCAGTGGGCAAACATACAAAATCAGCAGGGGATCAAATACTTTTTTCCCCCACTGTATATATAGATAGATAGATAGATAGATACTGTGCAAAAGTTTTAGGCACATGCAAAGAAATGCTGTAGAGCAAAGATGCCTTCAAAATAATGAAATTAAATGTTTCTACATAAAAAAAAAAAAATTAAAAAAAATATCCTAAAGAGCAGTAAACAGTATTAAATGAAACAAAGTCAATATTTGGTGTGACAAAAAAATAAAAATTGTAGTCTCTGGTACAATTTGTGCAGTTTTATAAGGAAATGAGCTGGTAAGTTTTATTGAGCATCTTGCAGAACCAGCCCCAGTTCTTCTGGAGACTTTGAATTTCACACTTGCTTCTTATTTTTGCAGCAAAACCCAGCAGCCTTCATTGTGTTTTTTGTCTGAAAAGTGTCTCTTACGTAATATGCTGCTTTCTTTAATGACATACAAACATTTTTCTGTAACATTTAATTTGTGCTAGAAAACTGTTTAGGAATCTAAAATGTTTTTTGTACTGACTTGATAATGTAGAAGTCATAAAATAAAAAAATCTACAACAAAGTGTGCACTAAAAAATAGGATGCCTAAAACTTTTGCACAGTACTGTGATTATATATATATATATATATATACACACACACACACACACACACACACACACACACACACACACATACATATATATATACACATACACGCACACACATCTATACACAGCTGTGGCCAAAAGTTTTGAGAATGACACAAATATTAATTTTCACAAAGTCTACTGCTTCAGTGTTTTTAGATCTTTTTGTCAGATGTTACTAACTGTTACTGAAGTATAATCACAAGCATTTCAT